>JAUTXW010003025.1:0-157500 GCA_030620095.1 Kuschelorhynchus macadamiae
CCCATGGATATCCACTCTGACTGCTGATTTGATTACTACTTGCCGAGAAATTTTTAATTGATTTAAGGCTACAAGTTGTTTTCTTAGATGTAACCACCTAGTGTGAATATCCACTGGAAGAGCTTCGTCCCAACTTACCTTTTCCATCCAAAGTTTCTGCAAGATAATTTTGGCCAACATAATGCATGGACTTAAGAGACCTAAAGGGTCGTAGATTTTTGCAATGTCCGCCAAAATTGTCCGTTTGGTACATAGTTCCCTTTTCTAATACTGAAATTTTGTACATCAAAACATCCAACTTACATGACCAATAAAGACCCAAAGTTTTATTTTCATCCTTTTCACCAAACATTATTGTTTGACATTCCTTCTCACTTTGTACTAACAACTCTAACACTTTTGGTTCATTAGACGTCCATTTCCTAAGACCAAAACATCCACCTTTCAATATGCTTGAAACATCCTTTCCTAAACTTACCGCTTCTTCAATGGAACTTGCCCAGTCAACATATCGTCCACGTAAAAATCATCTAAAATGACCTTCGCTGCCAACGGATGGCTCTCTCTACTATCTAAACCCAATTGTTTAAGACACCTGATTGCCAAAAATGGAGCAGAAGTTAATCCATATGTACTGTACACAATTTATATTCTAGCAGTTGTTGATCAGGACTAGGACGCCATAATATTTTCTGCAAATTCTGATGATCTTTGTTCACCAACACCATTCTGTACATTTTCTCAACATCTGCACACAAAACAATATTATGCTGGCGAAACCGCAATAGAACGGCTAACAAATCATCCTGAATAATAGGCCCTGTGTACTGCAAATCATTAAGAGACAATCCATTGCTGGTGGGGTTGGAGCCATTAAAAACCACTCTTAGCTTGGTAGTTTCACTATTCTCATTCAACACTCCCTGATGGGGCAAATAATATGAAGGCCCACCATCATGAGAAGACACCACTGACATATGACCCATTCTCTCGTATTCATTCATAAACTGTACATACATCTCACGCAATTTTGAATATTTTGCTAGACGTTTTTAAAGTTGGAAAAACCTTTTTTCAGCCACATCCCTGCTGTCACCTAATTCTGAAGGAGAAAGTTTGAATGGGATATCCACTATAAACCTACCAGATGAGTCCCTTTTTGTTGTTTTTACAAAGATCTCCTCACACTTTTTATCATCTTTTGACCAGATCTGCTTCCCAAGCAAAGGAGGTTCCTCCATAATCCAAAACTTTGTCAACTGATCTTGCAGTTCCCTATCACAATTTGACACAAGGTTACATTTGACCAATTTCTGTTCAACAGGACCATTAACAGAACCTGAAATCACCCAATCAAGTTTTGTCTTCTGCAATATTGGTTTATTTTCCCCCAAATTTACTTGCCCTACACATAGTAGCTCATAAAACATATCTACCCCTAACAGAATATCAATAGGACCAGGTTGATTAAACTTTAGGTCAGCCAATTTTAAATTAGCAGGTATGTAAATATGAGAGACGTTGACACTTTTGCTTGGAAGGTTATCACTGATTTGAGCCACTACAAAACATGAAATGGGTTTCTCATAACCGGTACACATTGATTTAATTTTTACTACACACCTTGCCTTTATTTTTGATACCACTTGATTGATTCCAGTGATAGATAAATTTATTTCATGCTTCTCAATTCCCAATTTATCACACAATGCTGAAGAAATCAGGTTACTTTGTGATGCAGAATCGAACAGCAAACGACACTCCACATAATCACCATTTTTATCCAACACATGAACCAAAGCTGTAGACAGCAGGCAACAACTCGAGGGAAGAATATTTGACACTTGGTTTGACATTGAAGTAACAACATTGCACAGTGTTTGAGCATCGGAACCCTGTTGCTGTTCATGACTTTTCCCACTGTCATTTGGTTCCTCCTTTCGCTCCCCTTTTCTAACATTATCATAGTGTAACATACTATGATGCCTCATCTTACACCGTTTACAACTGCTACTCCTACAATCCTTACTAATGTGATTTGGCTCCAGACAATTTAAACACAATTTCAACCTTCGAGCTTCCTCATATCTTGAATAAGTACTTAGCTTAACAAAATCCTTACAACTACTAATAAAATGATTTCCATGACACAAAACACAAGACTCTCTTGCTACAACATAAGTGTGCTGACAGTCTTCATCTCCATCTTCGCCTACTTCATCAGTCGTTAAAAATGTCTTAGTTTGTCGTCTGTTATACCCGAGATTATACCTTTTACCATCTTGGGAGTAATCCGCTTTCTTATTTACATGAACACTCTTTCCAACACCTTCCAAGGACTGCAAAATTTCCGCCCTTTCCTTTAAAAAACCCTTAAATTCGTCCAATGTTGGTAACCTGTTTTTTACCTTTACCTGTTCCCACTCTCTTCGAGAGATAGGATCCAATTTATTTGATATTAGAAAAATAATAAACATTTCGAATTTTGTATCTAAATGAGTGCAAGGAACATTACTTCCTGATTGCGATCCTGCACATGGGTTGCAGTTGCACGCATTTAGATCAACCATATCTATTGAACGCAAATGTTTAGTCATACTATCTGATAACACACGAAGAGAGTGCGCAGACTCAATTTCAATAGGTTTTAAACCAAAAAGAGATTTTAAATGATTATTTACTAACATATACACATTATCATATCTTTCATGTAATAAATCCCACGCAATTACATAATTATCTGAAGAAGTTTTTAGAGAATCAATTACTGTCTTAGCTTCCCCCTCTAAGGAGCCTTTTAAAAAATGAAACTTATTTACATTGTTAATGCCTATATTTTCATGAATTAGGGTTCGGAAAGTATCCCGAAATTCAAGCCAATCCTCCAATAAACCACTAAATTTGGGAATGGGTACGAATGGTAACTTTGCCTGAGCTGACGCATAATGATTATTACTAATATTCGAGCTCATTGAATTACCTCCTGCCGACCTACCATCATCCCCTCCGTTGTTCCCTGATTCCAGCAAATCAGCATTTTCCTTCAGGATTTTCTTGGCTTTAGATATTGAATTAAAATACGAGTTTTGAAAGCTTTCACGCTCTCCTACCTGTTCGTCAAGATTGGGGTGATTTTCTTCAATAAAATCCTGAAGGTTATCAAACTCAGACAACAACGGCGTTATACTCTTACATCTTAGCTCTAATTCTAAAAGCTTTACGGTATCAATTCGTTGCCCATCAGCCAAACTACCTATTGCAGTTTCTACGGTTTTCAAATACTTTTCAAAATAGGTTAAATTCCTTTTACAAGTACCGCGTTTTTTGATCTTGTCTTTTAGCAAGTCGTCAACCATTTTTCCCTTTAATAACTTTGCCAAAAGAAAAGAAATTAATGAACAAATCAACAATAAATTGTATTTTTTTTATAAAAATCCCAAGTTCTTAACTTGTCCCAATTAAATTTAAATCGAGCCACTGTACACCAGACCAACCCAAATCAAACCAGCGGAATCAAAACAAGAAATAAAATTTTAGAAGGATAAGTACTCACCCCTTACTGGTACATACTTATCTTGTGACACTTTCTTTTCTTTCCTTACGTTTACAAAATCCAATGTGATCCACCAATAACCAATAATCCAATACACCAATAGCCAATAATCCAATTCACTGATACAAACAGTTTGTAATACCAATACCAATTAACAGTTTGTCATATCAATCAACCACAACGAAGAAAAGTTCCAAAACCAATTTTATTGTTCGTTTTTACACGATCCACAACTATACTTTATAATGCCGCCCGGCTCCACTGAACTGCACAACGATTTTTATTTTAATCCAAAACTTATGAGTAGTTTTATTAACTACAATCAAAATCACTTTTTTCCTCGTACTATCTGGCTGCTTCGAGGGACCATAAATATGTAGGATGCCCTACGATTTCCAAAACGTTTTACTTTTTCATTAAAACCAACACTTGCAGTTTAACATTAATATTTTATTTTTCCTTCGATACAAAACATGTATTCGCGTTAGCCTCGGTGCGGCATTAACATTACAATAATTCAGGAACAAGTGTCTCTTTATAAAAACCAATACGTGACTTATCTCACATTCTAGACGTTCCATTGCCTGGTATTCGGCGGCGGGCTGACCCATTTTTTCTTGTGAGGGAGGTACGGTAGGTTTCTCTTTTTAACATCCGCTGTGCTGGAAATTGGGAGTTTGCTGTACCGGGTTACGGCGAGGCGTTACACGGTTGCACGATTGTGTGACAATTTCTTAGGCTTAAACATGTAGTTAAAGCTCAAATTTAAAGTAAAAATATAATATGAAATAAAATAGTATGCCTTACATTAAATGTTCTAAAAGACCTGCTTTACAATATATTACGACATTTTAAAATATAAACATATAAAACTCTTCTACAGAATAAATGTTCTGAAAGACCTACGCTATAATATATTTAGACATATTAAAACTCAAACATAAAAAACTCTTCCAGAGAGTAAAAATGCACATACTAGGTATATCCTTCATATGTGTTGGTAAGTGATTGAATACCTTCAAGGAACTTATCTCCCGCACCTGAATCAATCTTGCAGCAAGTACATAAAGCTTATCTGCATGTCGCGTTCTACAAGTATTAATATCGCCCCACTTTAAGTAGTTAGAACGATTCTTAAGAGAATGTAAAGGTTTATTACAGTTAATATGGCAAGAAAAGCAAAAAGTGGAGGACACGAAGCTCTAAATGGAAGTCGAAACATGGTTCTCAGGACTCTTTTCTGGCTAATCAGAACTCGATCGATGCTAGGACAGTTGCCCCAAACCAGTAGATCATATAACAGAACAGAGTTTACAGATCCATAATAAAAGGTTTTAAGAGTGTCAATATTCACAAAACACTTACGTGGCTCAAACTAACAGGCGAATATCAGCAAAAGTAGAAGAGTATAACTTACCATCAGAAACAAACAAAGAACCTTGGCCCTATTCCTATATCATCAGGAAACCGGCTACAAAATATTTTCGATGGAGATTGCCAATAAAAGGCGCGAATCATTAAAACTACCAACAGTGGAAGACAATAATCGACAAATCTAAAATCACAAAAAATCACGCGCAACAACAACAGTAACATCCGAACAACTCTGACAATACACAAGACAATTTGTAAACCACATTGTTGTTATATGACAGGGGTATTTTATCTTTGACTTTAGAAAATAAATTGATGAACTATGAACTGGATAAATAATCACAAGAATCGGAGCGAAATTAAGAAAGTTATAAAACATCAAACTTTGACAAAATTTTGTGGTGCCTTTTTTTTGTTGATGATTTTATAATGAGTGAGAAATACATTTAAAATATATTTAAGGGACATATAATCCATGTAAAAAATGTATGTTGGGTCTGCCCAATCTAATATTCATTAACGCCGAACTTTTTTAGATCAGCAACGGATCCAGCGTTATGATAGTAGAATTTTTCCCCATTAAAGCTGGTCCAGATTTATACATTCCACCTGCCTTTGGAAACGTCTCCTTTGATAGGTCCCTGGTTTTAAAAGGGGTGGTGTCTGATGATCTGTGCAAAGAGAATCCCTGCAATCGTAACGGGATATGCGAAAATACGTGGAACGATTATAGATGCATTTGTACAAGAGGTACGTATTTGTCCCTATATAATAATCTTGCAGCTCTAGAGTTATCTAAGTAGAAAGAAATCGTTGACATAAATTAATTGTAAACAATGTGATGCTTAACAATCTTGAGTTCAATATTTTTATATGTTGGAAAAAACCTCATTCACGCTGTTATTTAATAAAATTTGAAGTCTAGGAAAAACTTTTTCAACAATTTTCTTGCTCGTATGAATTGTGTATAGGCTGTTTTTTTTATAGTTTGACATGCATTATTTTTTGATGGGATATTTTTTAGTGATACGACAGAAAACAAAATAGCAAAAATTACAATACTTATTTTTAAATGTGTTCAGATTATTTGTTGCGTTTAGATTGACAAACAAAAATCTTTTTTGGCTTTTTCGCAACTGAATAAAAATATTTAACTTTAAATTAATTGAAGCAGATATTTAATATAATTACATACCTCAACATGTAGACTAGTCTGTCTACGGAATGTTTCGATACATAATATAAATAATATTATTTAAGCAAGCATAAGAAATTATATCATTTACCTTAAGTAAATGATATAATTAATGTATAAAATCTAATAGGATGAAAGTATTAAATAATATTATTTATATTATGTATCGAAACATTCCGTAGACAGACTAGTCTACATGTTGAGGTATGTAATTATATTAAATATCTGCTTCAATTAATTTAAAGTTAAATATTTTTATTCAGTTGCGAAAAAGCCAAAAACGATTTTTGTTTGTCAATCTAAACGCAATAAATAATCTGAACACATTTAAAAATAACGTTATAGATGGCTGCAAACTATCATTTTTTTCATATCTAGGTTACATGTCAAATAAACTGACATATTTTAAAATTTTGAAATCAATTCTTTTCTATTATTTAATGTTTTTCTCTTACGATCGGCGCACTGATGAGTCCCGATAGGATGAAAGTATTTGTACAACTACTATGTGTCTATAAAAACTTAAGGTAAATGATATAATTTCTTATGCTTGCTTAAATAATATTATTTATATTATGTATCGAAACATTCCGTAGACAGACTAGTCTACATGTTGAGGTATGTAATTATATTAAATATCTGCTTCAATTAATTTAAAGTTAAATATTTTTATTCAGTTGCGAAAAAGCCAAAAAAGATTTTTGTTTGTACAATACTTATGTTTATTTTTTTATATTGTTTTGACATTTTTTCCTGATTTGAAAAATATATAAGAAAATATATCATTTGCTTTAGCGCTGCTTTGGAATACTACCAGATTTATTTACATAGGTCTGGATAACCTTCCAAAGGAGGTTCTTAACTGCACCACTGGAAATGTCTTGTCGAAATCGAGCCCTAGTTTCCTCTTCACCACCACATGAAATACAGATTGATTCTGTTATATATATAAATATATCTATATATAAATTTAAAAAAAAATATATATATATATATATATATATATATATATATATATATATATATATATATATATATATATATATATATATATATATATATATATATATATATATATATATATATATATATATATATATATATATATATATATATATATATATATATATATATATATATATATATATATATATATATATATAATTGTATATATGTATATATGTATATATATATATATATATATATATATATATATATATATATATATATTATATAGACAATGTCAGTTCCCAGAACGAAAACCTTTGTCACTGCCTAGTCGAGGTTTGGTGGGTTCAGTAGGTTAGAGCCGTTTTAACTTGCGATCTTAACAGTCCATGGATTGGTCGGGAGGCATGTTGTCTACAAGCTTAGTTAGCTTGTCCCAGACAGGTAGCCAGAAATTCAGTTCGTGGGGGGATCCAAGCCAGAAATTCGGTTGGTGGGTGGTGGGGGGGAGGTGTTTCCAAATGGTCAAACTTCAGGAAAATTAGTAAAAAGCATGCCTATACAAACATATTTTCAAAGTTTTGGGGGGTCCAAACCCCCAGAACCTCCCCCGGCTACGTGTACAAATTTTACTCTTTTGGTTCTGTCAGTTTTTAAAGTGCATTGCAAGTTCAGCGCCTTTGATCAGCGCTGTTTGGCTGTCTGAGCAAATGACCACTTCATCCTCTAAGCCTCATTTTAAGTTCTTTGTCGTAGTAACGGTAAATATTTCTGCATTAAAAAACGTGGTTCCCAAGTGCGAACGTTTTTCCATGGTTTTGTTTCTCTATATACATTCCTGTTCGTGGAGATTGCACTATAGTGATGCTTGGCCTATCGGTGTAGCATATCAACGTGTATTTGCGAAACACTCGCGTCCTTTACTCGAATCATGAGAGCTTACGGTTTGTCTATACGTTGTGGTTCTGTTGTGAAAGCTTCTTTGTATGCCGATATGCTTGTTATCATTGATTTGCAGACATGACCGCCGATCTCTTGCCTCTTCCATCAAACGCCTGCGCTCATAATTTGGAGCTGAGCTGTCTCCTTTCTAATCCAGTTGGCTAAATAGGAGCTCAGAAGTTTGCCCTACTGACACCGGTGATAGCAATGCACGATAGTTGAACTCTAGCGAGGCTTAGTCTAGTTGCCTGGTTTTCCACCGTTGTCCGACAAAACCTAAAAGCATAGACCATTTTTGGCCTGACTGCCGCTTGATATAGGCAGTGGATACAGCGTGTAACAAAAATAAGGAAATCTTAAAAATATTGAATGTGTATACTCTTAGATATTAAATTATGCGAGATCCAATGGCGAGTTCCACGTTGCTGTCAAGTTTACTGTTTTTCTGTTATAAAATGTCAGTTTTGTTGATTTCCAAAAATTGATCGTTTAACTGAAACTCAAAGAATTGAAATTTTTATTATACTGGGTTATGCGGATAGATTGCGAAACCTTCAAGATGTTTGTAGCATTTTTAATAACAAATATGCTAACAGAAATACAATAACTAAATCTACCTTAAGTAAAATTAATACAAAAATTCGTGAAACTGGAGAGGTAAAAGATGCTGTACGTTCTGGCTGACCTAAAAGCGCCACGGATGGTGATAAGGCTCTGAATGTTTTAATCAGTTTAGAAGAAAATCCGCACCTTTCTACCAGAACATTACAAAATAACTTTGGTGCAAGAAGTCTCTGAGGATGATCACGATAGGCGCTTGGAATTTTGTGAAATCATACTGAAAGCTGGTAATACCTCTAAATTTTGCCAATCAAATTATTTTTTCTAACGAAGCAACCTTTGTTTTGAAAAAGTGGAAAAATCCACATTGGATACGTGAAACCAATTTCCCCAAAAGAGAAATGTTTGGTGTGGTATAAAGGGTACAAAAATAATCGGTCCCTTTTTCATGGAATATGAAAACACATTAACTGGAGAAAGATATTTGAATCTTTTAAGAATCGAAATTGTTTCAGCTATTGCAGAATTATTTCCAAATAACCGTTAAGTTCCTTACTTTATCTGCTGTATTAAGTATTTAAACTTGATTTTTAGGTAATAGTGCACCAAATGATAGAATATGGTTTCAGCAGGATGGTGCTCCACCGCATTTTGCTCGGAATGTTCGAGAATATTTAGACAATGTTTTTTGGTTTGTATTGGTCGCAGAGGTACAATACATTGGCCACCTCGGTATCTGAACTTGACGGCCCTCGACTACTTTTTGTGGGGACACCTTAAAAATGTGGTATATAAAACCCAATGATCGGGAGGATTTAAAGGAGCGAATAGAAATCGACTGTAGGCGAATCGAGGACGCTGATATTCTTTTTAATTTATTAAATGTTTTCCCACAGTATTTGGCCTAGTAGTAAATCGACAACATTTTAAACATCTTACTTAGTTTTATCAATTTATTGTTTGTTGTGTTAGGTATTACTTTTTTGTATTGTATAATTTCCGTTGTTTTTACAACCTATTTTTAAAATTAAGTCGATGTTTTCTCTTGGTAGCAAGTTGAGGAATTATGCTTTCCGACCTGCCAGAACGAACGTGATATATAACCCATTATAATTAAAACTTCAATTCTTTAGGTTTCAGTTAAACGATCCATTTTTGTAAATCAACAAAACTGACATTTTAAAATGCACTTCTGCCAGTCCGGAGGCGGAAACAATGCTTTGAAGCCAAATGTCAAGGGTGTCCAAAAAAAGTACGCAACATATGGTAAAGTTTTTTTATTATTCATTTCTCAGAAAATTTTATTATAAAATTAGCACAAAAATAGATTTCGCAGTATTAAACCTTATGTCAGGATGTTCAAAAAATACAACAAAATGGATTTCAAAAACTAAAAATTTCAAAATATATAATTTTTGTGATGGCTGCTTTAAAGGCCCCAAAAAATCGTAAATAAGTGCTAAGTAGAGTTTTTTCATATTAGTGATTTTAAGGAGATATTTAGATAAAAAATCGAAAATGTTTTCGCGTTTGACCGTAAATATCTCCCTAACTGTACTAAAACATATTTATATTTATATTTATTTACAGTTTTATGTTGCCTTTAAAACTGTCATCACAAAATTTTTATTTTTTGATATTCCTTTTTTTGTATTTTTTAACGCCCTATATATCTGATCTAAAGTTTAATACTGTCAAAAGTATTTTTTCTTCAAGGGTTAACTTTTATTAAGAATAACATTTTCTGAGATATGAATAATAAAAAAGTTTATCTTATGTTGCATACTTTTTTAGACACATCGTATATGCTAAAAAATGTTAATTGATAAAAATGTTTAAAGCTGATCTTTTTACATATAGCTTATGTCGTGATACATTCCTGTTCGTGGAGATTGCACTTCAGTTATCCTTGGACTACCGGTGTGGCATACCAATGTGTATTTGCGAAACGCGCGTCCTTATCTGGAATCATGAGAGCTTACGGCTTATCTATATGTTGTGAAAGCTTCCTTGCATGCCGATATGGGTAGCTCTGTGATTGTTATCATTGGAGGAATCATAGGAGCCCAGAAGTACATTCAGCGCGAGTGCACGAGTGTTTGATCTTAAATATCTCCCTAACTATACTAAATATAGAAACATTTTACTTAGCTTTTATTTACAGTTTTTTGTTGCCTTTAAAACTGTCATCATAAAATTTTTATTTTTTGATATCAATTTTTTTGTATTTTTTTAACACCCTATATATCTGATCTAAAGTTTAATAATGTTATATGTAGCATACTTTTTTTAGACACTTTGTATATGTTAAAAAATGTTAATTGATAAAATTGTTTAAAGCTGATTTTTTACATATATCTTATATCGAGATACAATAGATAATAAGTTACAAATTTACTGCCGCCTATTGGGTGCAGGAGTGATCAAAGCTCAAATCATTACCTTCCTTAACATTTTAAAAGTTGATTTTTTTGCGAATTCTAAATGTAAAAAAACTGATCCTGCTAATCCTACCTTGGCAGGAGCAGCTGGTAAATATATAACTTGTAGACTTGCTTGAAGACGAGAGTGCAACCAAAAATATATTTTTTTGGAACCCGCTTAATAATATTTTTTATGTAAATAGCAGGACTTTTTTAAAATAATATTTTATTATAAATATATTTTATTATTTTCATAATTTTAACTGTTAATAATTTATGAAAAAATATTCTATTAATGTCGAAACTGAGAAACAAAGTTATCCCAATTTTTTTAAGCAGACTAAAAATAATACCCTTTAAAAATTCTGTGAATAATTCTTGTATGTCATATAATTTTAGTAGAGATCCTTTGAAAGTTGTTCAGATTAACTTCCTGATTTTCGATTGTGTGTCATTCGACTTGTGTTCCCCTCTTTAGAATGGTGCTGGCAATTTTATTCTTGATAAAAGTTAGTGCTTGAATATAAAACAGTTTTGACAGTACTAAAATTTAGGTCAGATATACAAGGTATTTAAACAATACAAAAAAGTGGATTACAAAATCGAAAAACTTCAATAAATAATTTTTTTTAGGCATATGCATCGCTTTTAAAGGCCACACAAAATCGGAAGTAAAAGATATATAAAATGTTTTCTTATTTATTATAGTTAAAAAGATACTTATGGGAAAAAAGCAAATTTTTGTCGATCTTTCAAACTAAATATCTCCTAAACTATAACTGATATGAAAAAACTTTACTTAGCTTTTGTTTATTTTATTTTATTATTTTATTTTTTGTGGCTTTTAAAAGTGTTTTCACAAAAATTTTAGTTTTTAAAATTTTTTGTTTTCAAATAAATTCTTTTGTCTTTTTAGAACACCCTGTATATCTCATCTAAATCGTAATACTGTCAAAATAATTTTTACTTCAATCACCAAATTTGATCAAAAATCAAATTTTCTAACAAATTAATAATAAAAATGGTTCGCATCTGTTGCAAACTTCTTTGCAGGAAGGAGCAGGAGATATTTTTTCGTAATTTGATAGTTTAAATACATTAAATAATTAATTTTGAGTTTTAAACATTTATAACACTGAGACTGTTTTTTCTTACATCGATACGTTATGACTAAGCATTGTCCTCGTTAATGCGACGGCAGGAACGTTGTTTGTGGTTAAGACTCACAAAAATAGTCTAAAAAACTATAAATTAACTTTAAGCAGATTCCTTCAAAATTAGTCATTCTAGGTCTCGTACCAATAACGCGCGACCTTAGACCCCAGCTTACCCTACTGCTCTTCGAAGCTTCCACAGAATATCGACTGACTTAGCGGCAATCTTTTCGAAGTGTGTTTTTTTTAACTAAGCTGTCAAAATATAAAAAAGAAAACACGGTGAACAATAACGGTTTTATTAGTGTGGAAGTGTTTTTTATTTGAAAATATATATTTTTTAATATATTCATTTTAATACAAATTCGTTTAGGATTTAAGGGAAAGACTTGCAGCGAGCTTGAGTTTTGTGAACTGGAGGGCTGTCCTATGGGTGCCGAGTGCAAAAACTTAGAAGATGGATATGAATGTATTGCGAATGCCACCTTTAATGGGAAAGAGGAACCGTTACTCTACAGGCTAACGATTTTACCGAATTCTAGTAGAGATTTCAACGTCGAGGAAATAGAATTGACGTACAGAACAAGGTGCGGTAACGTATTATTATTCTGAACTCGTGCATATTAGTTTATAAACCGTTTTTATAAATTAACCTCACCATTAACTTTCTCGTATAAAAAAAAATGGTTTTGCGCAAATGTTGTTCGGTTCATTAGGTTTTTACTTCTCTTTAGACCCTAATCTTGATTTTGCAATTACAATTTATAAACAGTTTCGCTTGCCTTACCTCTTGTATATTTTGTATCATTTATCTGATGTTCTTGAGAAAATAAAAGAGTCTGAAATAAATATAAATATTAGAACTTTAAATTTACCTTTATTTAAGTTATTTGTAGTATGTTTATTGAGTAAAATATACTAAAAATTAAATTAAATTTAAAAAAATTAAATATAAAAATTTCAGCCTAACCCAGCAGCCCTTTGAATAGCGGGGCTTATCCTTTGGGTAATAAAATTGCTTGCATGGTCTTTTTGAGCTTTCATTAAAAAGCTTTTTGCCCCATTACCCCAAGGTCCAAACGTTTCAACTGCGAAAGGTACAAATTGAAAACGGTCTTCCAGCTTCTCACATTGGGTATGCCTGCATCTAGCGTTCCATAACAATGCCTTACCTGCTTTCCAGGGAACTAATGTCATACCATTCACCCGCTTTCCATCGCTTCGACAAACTCCAGGCGGTTGTAAAACGGCGGGAAATTCTGCAGTTGTCAGAGACCTCTTGATTATGTAGCTGATCAACCTATGTCCGGACATACGTTCTGCATTTCCTGCAGCTTAACCCATGTAGACCATAAATGGCAATGGTAATACAAAAAGATTAATCATCAAAAATATTCCCCAAGGATGCGGAAGGTAAAGCGTTTAACAAGGCATTACTTTCAGGGCTTTGAAGAACAAGAAGACATGCCCTGTTTGCTGAGGAGAACCTGACAAAACTTCAAATCTAAATTCTTCTGTCTATGTGGTAGTTCATCCGGTTTCTTTTCTATATTATAAAATAAAAGTTAAGAATTTAAAGCAAAATTTGAGTCAACAGTCAGAACATTTTTAGTTAAAATCATTTCAAGCATATTTGTTACATTCATTGATATATTCAACGGAAAAAATACAGGGTGGTCCAACAGTGCGTTTAAGTCCAATAGCTCGGTTATTGTGAGAATTAGAAAACAAATTTTGTATGTGTAGAAAGCCTTTCTTCAAAAAAATACGGACTGATGACAAAATTTCCAATAATTCCACTCCAGACGGTAACAGACCACCTATTTTGACTATTTGTTCAAGTAAAATGAGGTTTTTCAGCAGCGTTATAATGAAAATTATGTCTATTGGCATTTCTATTTTTGTGGAATATTGCTTCGTCAGTAAATAACACAAAAAAGTTAGCAAATCTTGGCTCTTTTTGAATTTGTTGTGCCCAGTGATAAAAATCTAGTGGGCCATATTTTTACAAATGAAATTAAACTGTCAAAAATACAAATTTGAACTGTCAAGTAATTCTGGTGCTTGAGTTTTGCATTACAAACTAGGTACAGTTTCTATTATAAGATTTATTGTACTAAGTGAAAATAAAACAATTTTTACTTAAAATTTCCACTATATTAAAAAGAAAATACCTTTCATGACATGGTTCCCCAACACTGTGGCTTCTTCAGATACTATTTGAATGAAGTAAAATATTTTGTACCTAGTGTACAATGGGTTTTTTCCATGTTTACCTAAATCTATTTCAAGAAAACATATTTATTAGAGGCGAATTGCTCAGGTCAGTTTGATCGTTAAGTAATAGTATAATATAGTGAAGATTTTCAGTAGCAAAGTAATGAAAATTATTTCTATTGACATTTCCATTTTTGTGGAATGTTGCTTCGTCAGTAAATAACACAAAGTTAGTAAATCGTGGCTCTCTCTGATTTGTGCCCAGTGACAAAAATCTAGTCGCATCTGATAATCATCTTCATACAATTCTTGAAGGAGTTGAATGTGGTATGGGCGTTTTTTTTAGAATCTGTTTCCCTTGCATTTCTTCTTGAGCCAGTATGTGGGTCTTTTATAACTTTTAAACTTCCCGCTAACTCGTTCTCCTCATTTAAAACAGGTTTGGCTCCATCACTTTTTGTGTATCCTACATTTCCCTTCTTATCAAACCGTTGCAGAAGCTTTTCAATAGCGCTTCTGTGTGGTTGTCTTGTATCAGAATACTTTTTATGATATATTCTAGTCGCTAACAAACAATTCATCCAATTTTCACTTGCTCCTAACACATAAATCATGTCGATCATTTCTTGTCTATTAAAATTCATCTTTGCCTCGCACAATAGAAACTGTACTTAGCTTTTAATACAAAATTCATGCTCTAGCATTACTTGACAATTCGAATTTGCATTTTGACAGATTTGCTGACTTTTTTGTGTTATTTACTGACGAAGCAACATTCCACAAAAATATAAATGTCAATATATTAGACATAATTTTCTTTATAACGCTACTGAAAAACCCTATTTAACTCGCATAACTAGTCAAAGGAGCCTCTTAACGTCAAATGTACGTTTAATAGTTTCGAAAAGTGCTCATAAATCTTAAACGACTATGTATAGATGTATAGACTCCACATACCCTATATTGGGTGAATGTGAATGGTCAAAAAGGGAGGATTCTGAAAATATAATACAAATATATACAGGGCGTTCCATTTAAATTAATCGAGAAAATTTGCATTCTGGATTTTTTTCACCCTGTATGCCGTTATTAAAGAATACTCAAGAAAAATACCGCAATTGAAAGAAGACCACATTTGGAAGTTTTAGTGGTTGAATGGTCAAAAAGGGATGAATTTGAAAATAAAATAATATGCAAGGTGTTCCTTTAAAAAAAAATAAAGTTTGGTTTATGGCAAACTTATCCTCAACCATGTATAATCGAAAATATTTTTAAGTTGTAGCTCTCAGCTGTCACTACAACTTTCGTATAATATTTTTTTTCTAATCCCCCATTGGACTTAACCGCACTGTTGGACCAACCTGTATATTGTTTGCTTTTTGCACATTTTTTTAGTAAAAGCTTGTTTTTAAAAAGAGTTTTGTTTATTTATATTTGTTTTTAGCCCACACCTCAAAAATTAATTTACAGCAGTCTAAATCTATTTTTTATATACCTATATTTCGTATTTGAATATTTCAATATGACCCTTGGACATTATTATGAAAAAAAAATTATTAAATGTAAGGAGAGGTTATCATTTTTGTGGTTTTAATTAATACTTAAAATTTGGAGTTTTCATATCACTGCAATTTTAATTGTTTCCAGATCCTGGGGTACCCTATTGTTTGCCAAAAATAACGCGGATTATTTCACTGTATTTATCTACCATAACGAAGTTGTGATCCAGTGGAATCTGGGTTCTGGAACGATGACGCAACGCTTTAAAAAAGAAAGGTTCGACGGCCAATGGTTGACTTTGCTGTTACATTTCAAAGACCAAACTTTTAGAGGTATGATGTATCATTGCTAATTATATTTCTAAATTTTTAAATGTTGATAATATTTATGACAATAAAATATATAAAACTGAATAAATTCTAGGGAACGGAATCAATTTTCGTTTTTTAACAAATATGATTTACGATTTGATTATACGGGGTGCATAAAAATTACAAAAATATGATTATATGAATTATTATTAAAAGTTAACAACTAGCCTATTTCTCATTTTAAAGCAGAATGATACATGAAGAAAATATTTAAAATTCAGTTAGGTTAAAATTAAAATATCAGAAAATATAGACAAATTAAACAAAATCTATAATTATTATAATTTTGCATTGGAAGGGCTTGGTATACGGGGGTGCTGTGTTGCATTAGTTACTAACTTAGTAGTCTTGCAGAAGCTTTAGGGGTGTGTGATTCCACTTGGGTAATTTAGGTGGTAACATGGTAAAATAGCTCATTTTTTGTTCTTCTTTCATAGCGTTAGTGTCTCCCATGTAAATAGAGCTATAGAAACCAGTGATTGGGCTAGAGGGTGTGGCGTACTGATGGCGATTTCGAAAACATTGAAACAAGAAGAGTGACAATTTCTTGTCAAGAAGTAGAATAATTTTAATCTTGTGTCATTGGAAGTGTCTACATTCCCCTGAATTGTATGCCTGTCAAGTATGAACTGCACTGTATGTCAATCCAGGAAATAGCTGATATATGCCCAAATGCTAGCCTTACTATATTTGGAAATTACAATCTACCAGATGCTGCTTGTGTAAATGACGAGCGTGGTGTTACTGTGGTATGTGGAGAAGATTCCACTGCTCGTATGATAGTTGAGACATTTACCTTTTTAAATGTTATTAAATGATTAGCATATCTAATAGCAGAATTATATTTGTAGATCTCTTTTTCAGTCATTTACGCAGTGTAAAATGAGACTAATGTTTATAGATGACTTGAACATGTACAATGTGGTTAGATGGGAAACGCATCCATCTCCCCTCCAACCTAAACGCACTTGGTAGTGGACATAAGATAATAATTTTTTTTAACCTAAATTAATTCAGATCGCAAAAGTTGTTCTGTAAGGACTGCAAATGTTGGGATTTGTTTTGCGAAATTGCTCTAGTTTCTCTGTCGACGATTAAACAACTTGCTCACTTGCTCGACTAGGTCTACCAATCAGGCGCGTGGGGATATATTGCAGAGAGTCTAGAACAAGCTTTTAAGATTTTTTGCATATAAGTTCAACATTAACATGCTTAATTAGCACAAAGCAACAATGATTAGAACACTAAACCAGACATCTTTAGAAAATAGACGTTTAGTGTTTGATAAGGTTTTTGTTTTTAAATTGATTAATGGACTGTCAAATTCTCCTCGACTGTTGTACTATATAAATTTGAATGTGCCCGGTAAACATTTACGTCTTTTATCGAATATTCAAATTCAGTGTTAATATCTTTAATTGTACACTGTTTGGATTTAGGAAACAAGCTTACAGTATGCTGTAAATGTGATTTATTTAGTTTAGTTTACTATTCTTGTTATACCTATTTAGTTTTAGAGTTTAGTGCTATTGTTAAAAATTGGGTTACCCATACATTGTATAAAATAATTAAATAAATAAATTTTGTTATATAAATAATAATAATATATAAATACATTAATTCCGACGTTTAAAGATAAAATGCAAAATTATGAGATTTATATTATTATATATTATTATTTATATATCACTAATATTTTGGATTTAACCTATTTGTTATTTTTTGCATTTAAGTGAAAAATAAGGCTAGCTCACTCTTGACAATATTTCTCATTTTTGTATTTTTTATGCACCTAGTAGGACAAAATCGAAGAATCTGCCACGTGAATTGTACTTTTTCACAAGCTACAGCTTCTATGAAGAGTGACTTTTTTTTCAATAGTGATAATTTTAGTAATTTTTTCTTGTGGAATCTATCCGTGGGCATACTGTATGCAATTATTTTTCCAGAAGATGATTTTTTATTTTAAATTTAGAGGTCTTGTCTTTTAACTTTATATTTTTTCCGGTGAACTGTTATATAATAAAATGCCATCGTATAGAATTAGATCTGTATTTTTGTTATTTGTAAATTGTTGCATTGTGCAAAAACTTTTTGTGACATTTTGGAATATTCGACCAGTAAAGGCCAACTTTTGTTAGATTTTGTATTTTTATTTATTCATTTTTAGGAGGTTTTAAAGAAAATGTACTGGATATGTCCCCAAACGTAGAGAGTGCCCAATTTGACAGTGTCTCCCTGACAGAACTCTTTAAAGAAGGCGATGTCTACATAGCTGGAAGTGATAGCAAGACATTTAATTTCACGGCTGGTAAGTATTTTTAATTAGTTTCGTCTGATATTAAACATCGTAACAAATCTGTTATGTTTATTGAGGAATGAAACACACAACAACACATTCGTTGGTTATCATTTTTAAAATTATGTTTGTGTTCATATATTGGCCTGGAACGTAGTACAGGGTGAGCAGTTAAGGGTAGCGAGCGGCCATATCTCATAAGATATTGGTCGTATAGATTTGAGAAAAAAAAATCATAATAAAAGTCGCCAAGAGAAATTGCTGAAAATTATTTTCGAGTTTGTCAAACGTCCACTAGAGGGCGTAACAACCAACACCAAGTAGAAAAATGGGGTTTTTATAGAATTTTGCTTAATGACAATATATCGATGATATCATTTTCATATTTAGTGACCATTTCCCTACACTTTTTGTCTAAAATGTTTTGTTCTATATATCAAAATAAAGCGGTGGGGGAAGTTCAATTGTTTTTTCAAACAAACCAAGATGTCTCCCGTTTCTTTTGACCGATTTTAGCAAACTTAGGCTCATATGAAAGAGCATAATTTGCACTACAAAACGCTTATTTGGTTTTGAATTTTTGACTTTTGCTGGCGTCGCTAGATGGCGTTAACTGAATTAGTAGCATATTTTTTAGTTTTTTTCAAAAAAAAACAAATGTAATGGTATATTCATTTTTACATATTTTAAAAGGGGATAAATTTCTCTATAATTTAATGAAAATAAGATATCATCTACCTTTTTTTGAACCGTTGATATTGACCAAAATGTTATTTTATTTTATTAAAAAATGGCACGCCACTGCTTTTTGTCAAAATAAAAATCATTTTCGTAATCACTTATTAGTTGCTAACAAAAAGAACCTCTTGACTTTTTTTCGTTAGACGAACGGTTTTGGATTGAAAAAATAAGATGTTTAATAATGAAAAATCTTAATAAAACTGTCCAACAACAACATCTTATTTTTTCAATCAAGAACCGTTCGTCTAATATGCAACTAATTCAGTTAACGCCATCTAGCGACGCCAGCAAAAGTCAAAAATTCAAAACCAAATAAGCGTTTTGTAGTGCAAATTATGCTCTTTCATATATGCTAAAATCGGTCAAAAGAAACGGGAGACACCTTGGTTTGTTTGAAAAAACGATTGAACTTCCCCCACCTCTTTATTTTGATATATAGAACAAAACATTTTAGACAAAAAGTGTAGGGAAATGGTCACTAAATATGAAAATGATATCATCGATATATTTTCATTAGGCAAAATTCTATAAAAACCCCATTTTTCTACTTGGTGTTGGTTGTTACGCCCTCTAGCGGACGTTTGACAAACTCGAAAATAATTTTCGGCAATTTCTCTTGGCGATTTTTATTACGATTTTTTTTTCTCAAATCTATACGACCAATATCTAATGAGATATGGCCGCTCGCTACCCTTAACTGATCACCCTGTACATATACAAGGTATTTGTTTCATAAATGCCTATAAGGAAACGAACTTCGCGAATTGTTTAAATACCTTTAAATAATTTTATTTTACAAAAATACACGCTGTTTCAAAACTCTATCTTTTCAGATGTTTCCGGAGAAAAATCCATGATTAGTAATCACGAAAAAAAAAACATGAAACTGAGCTTCTTTGTAAATGTCAATAACTTATGAAGTTTGCAACATATAGATCTGAGACTTCGTACAAATACATCATACGTGATGCTAAATATGTGTGCAAAATATTGACATCGTAACTACTTTTGTTAACGAATTTTGGCTATTTGTATTGTATCTTCTGCTGCAAACGGACGCAGATAGAGACCTGTACAGAGGCCATTTTGATCGTCATCACTGACGCTATAATATACAGTTAATTTCAGGTTCATAAAACGTCAAAAATTGCGTCAAAAACATATCACTTTTTAAATATAAACATCTAAAACGTTTTCGAATTGATTTCAATTAGCTGATATTTAAGATTTTTTGTTTCTAATTAACTGTCATTTTATTAATCATTAACATTAAAAGCTGAAACTGGGCAAGTAATATATTCCAATATATATTTATATTTGATGCACAGAAAGATTCCGAATTTGTAGGTTGTGGAATAAAGTTAATAGCGTCGTTTAAACAGAAGAAATAGAAGGCACTATGGCATGCGCAGCGGAAAACGGCAATTTTGGCTGGTCCAATTGAGCGAAAATGAACTTGTCGATACGTTTCCTCTAGAGGTCAACATTTTGACATTTTGATTGATATTTTGACAAGACAGACTTTTCAACCCAATATGGGTTTAAATTTGCAAATATCTCCTCGAATGCTTTGAGGAGCAGTAAAAATGGATATTTATCGAATGCAGAAAAGCTGATTTCTAAGGGTTATTCGCAAATACATCTCAAAAGATAGAGTTTTGAAATATATCTACACCTTTTAAAAAAATTTTTTTTTAAAGGAACTACCAACTATTTTCCCGGCCTAATATTGTTAAATTTGTATGCTTTTCTGAGATTTTTCACTGCAAAAATGTATTGAATTAATTTGACTCTTTCAAAGGTTCATTTCATCGTCTATTTTATTTTCTTGAACGATCTTTTGCCATTTGTGAAATTTAAAAAGCTACTTTACTATTTATATGGTCCTTAAATATTGTTTTTTTACAGCTATTGAAACAACTGAATTGAATACGACCACTGTTAGTACAACGGATACAACCACTGTCGATCCCCTTATTATCACAAACACAATAGATAGCGGAGAACTGTACATCGATGATGGGTTTTTGTACAAAATAGATCAAAATAAGAAAACAGATAGGTTTAAGGGATGCATAAGCGAAGTTAGAATTGGTACGTTTTTTGAAGTACGGATTTAATTTAACATTCAAAAACACTGAAAAAAGAGGCGTAGAATTTATAAATTAAAAATTGTTTTTACATGTAATTATTACAATCTCAAGAAATGTTAATAATAACTGAGTGGTATACTTGCCGGTCGTATAAATCTAATACAAAATATAAATATTTATACATAATTAAACAAGATTATTCCTCCATGTCAATCTACAGAAAAAAATTGAAGAAAATAGATTTCTTTTCATTTTTTGTCGTAAAGAGGTGCTGAAGTCACAAAGAGGAAAGAAATCTTGTGTTTTTTTTTGCGTTGCACGACGACCAGAAGCTAGTTTGACATTTCTTTACAAAAACAAGGTATAACGGCTTCTATTGTTCCGATCCAAACAATAGAAGAGAACTACTTTGGTTTAAAGGTAAGTTCATAGGTTCATGTAACATGGCTTTTTTGTTTTTTCGGTAACTTTAGTTATAACTTTTTCCATAATGGCTAACCATGTTCACGTTCAGATTATTTTCAGTTTTAATAATGACACATGATAACGCCTTAATTTACATACAATTTTGTATAAAAAACTTAAAAACACTAAAAAGTAAGCACTAATATTTCATTCCACATTGAAAATTTGATTTAATAAGTCGGCATTAAAGTAATTCTTAATTGCTTAATCACAAACAAAAAAAAATATATATATATATATATATATATATATATATATATATATATATATATATATATATATATATATATACATACAGGGTGTCCCGAATTGCAGTGTCCAAACTTTAACAGCGCATTCTGCATTCAAAATACGCCCTAATTTTCTATATAAACATATATCGGCAAATGCTTCGTTTTCGAAATACAGGGTGTTAAAGTTTTAAGAAAAAAATTGTTATTTAGTCATAACTTTTTTAGTACTTGAGGTATTGTTATTAAATTTGGTAAACAGCATTTGAGTAACAAAAGGCATTTTTTGATTTGAAATAATTTTTAATTCTTTATCAGTGGCGTCCGTACAGGATTTATTATTGAATATTCTTGAAGAAAAAATAGTACGCTACTGCTTTTTCTGAAAACAAAAATCATTCCTAAAATCCTCACTCAATTTGGAGCAAATTTGATCCCTTGCTTTTTTTTCGTGCGATGCAAGGATTTCGAGTTAAAGACTAAAAACTATTTTTATGTATGGCGTAGTTAAAATTTCCATTATTGTTAATTATTTCAGTGGCAAAACCTTTAACATCTTGGTATGCCATGATTGCATTTTTGTGACAAATGAACAATTGCTAGTTTCGTTTTTAAAGTGTGATATTTGAGTTTTTAGAGTAAATAAAAAGTCAGGTACATTACAGTTTATACAAAAAGGTAATTATCAGTCTAACTAGTGATTTCAAAATGGTGTTATTCAGTAACTTTGAGTATGCTGATATTCATTTCGTTTATGGTTTCTGTAATGGAAATGCAAATGCAGCAGTACGGGAATACCAACGAAGATTTCCAAATAGAAGATTACCTTGCAAACAAGTTTTCATTAAAACGCATTTAATGTTTAGGAATTTTGGACTCAAAAAGAATGCGAGAAACGAAGGTAGGAGAAATGAACAATATCGAAACGTAATTTTAAATAAGTTTGACAACGATAGGACATTAAGCCTACGAAGAGCAGCTCATAATTTACAAGGCAACGCAGTTTTTGTTTCTAAAAATAAGGTTCATCGCGTTTTGAGGAAAGATCACAGGAAGCCATTTCAGATGCAGCCAGTTCAAAACTTACAACCTGGTGATGCCGAAAAACGTGTCAGTTTTTGCAATTGGTTTTTGCGCCAAATAGAGGAAGACGAGAACTTCTCAAAAAAAATTTTATGGACTGATGAAGCCACATTTACCCGAAGCGGCTCAGTAAATTTCCATAATTTACGAATCTGGAGCCATGACAATCCACGTGTTGTACGAACTAGAGCATTTCAGCAAGAATTTTCTGTTGATGTTTGGTGTGGTGTAATAAATGAAATTTTTTGCAGGCCCCATATTCTACCACCACGCCTAGATGGACAGTTATTTAATGATTTTCTGCAAAATGAGTTATTTCAGTATCTAAAAAATATTCTTCTAAATCTTAGAAACGAATTCTGGATTCAAATGGACGGGGCTCCCGCGCATTTTGCACTTGTAAATCGCGAGTGGTTAAATAATAATTATCCAGAACGGTGGAATGGACGATTAGGAGCTACAGCCTGGCCACCACGTTCCCCTGACCTCACACCTGTCGACTTCTTTGTGTGGGGTTATTTGAAAAGTTTATTCTAGACCAGTTCATACAAGAGAAGAACTGATTCTAAGGATAGAGCAAGCCTGTGAAACTTTGCGAGCCAATACGAATTTTATACGCCATGCCACTGACACAGTTAAGAGCAGATGCCGAAAATGTGTCGAAGTTAGAGGAGCTCATTTTGAGCAATTATTGTGAATTTTAAGGCCCACATTAATCCTTAATGATATTTAAAGTGCTCTATAAATTTTTTTCACGATCTAAGTTAATAAAAGTTATGAATTCTAGTTTTTGTAAAATTAATTACGAACTTAGTTAATAAAGAGTAGTTTCTGTAAAATGAAGTATCATCTTCAAAATTGAATTAATTCTAATTACCGTTTTACAAAATGAATCGACGATTTTAGAATTATAAACTCATCTGTCATACTTTAAAGACGAACCTAGCAATTGTTCAATTATCACAAAAATGCAATCATGGCATACCAATAGTCGGTAATGAAGGAATGATGGTAAGTACCAAGGACATTAGATTTTAATAGGTTGCCTGCTAACTTCTACGATGTCACCCTGATAACCCAAACATAATGCAAATCTCCATTACAACGGGTCGATGACGTCATCTCTCCTTAGTTGTCAGACAAGCTTTTATTTTAGAAACCCTACATACGTTGTTCAGAAATTATGAACTCACACGGAATGCATGAAATAAATATGGGAAACCAAATAATTTTGCTGTTACAATCCCACCTTAAAGGTTTTGCTACTGAAATTAACAATAATGGAAATTTTAACTATGCCATACATAAAAATGGTTTTTAGTTTTTTACTCGAAATCCTTACACCGCACGAAAAAAAGACAAGGGATCAAATTTGCTCCAAACTGAGTGGGGCTTTTAGAAATGATTTTTGTTTTCAGAAAAAGCAGTAGCATACCATTTTTTCTTCAAGAATATTCAATAAAAAATTCCGTACGGACGCCACTGATGAAAAATTAAAAAATATTTCAAATTGAAAAATGCCTTTTGTTACTCCAAGACTGTTTACCAAATTTAATAACAATATCTCAAGTAATAAAAAAGTTATGACTAAAAAACAATTTTTTTCTTAAAACTTTAACACCCTGTATTTCGAAAACGAAGCATTTGCCGATATATGTTTATATAGCAAATTAGGGCTTATTTTGAATGCAGAATGCGCTGTTAAAGTTTGGACACTGCAATTCGGGACACCCTGTATATATTATATTATATATATATATATATATATATATATATATATATATATATATATATATATATATATATATATATATATATATATATATATATATATATATATATATATATATATATATATATATATATATATTTATATATATATATATATATATATATATATATATATATATATATATATATATATATATATATTTATATATTTATATATATATATATATATATATATATATATATATATATATATATATATGTATATATATGTATATAAATAGACACGGTCTTATCAATGTGGAATAGGTATTATTTTTTATGTTTGGTGCTTTTTTTTAAGGTTCTGTTTTTTCATAAAAATGTTTATTTAATCCTAAAGTCATTTAAAAATTAAAATATAAAATTACATGTCAAAAACTGTAAATTTGTGTATTTTGCAGTACCCGTCTTGCAAGAATAAGTATTAACAAATAAATTAAAATGCGGAAAATAGAATTTAATTCCATACATTTTCTAAAAATTAAAAAAAAAAATGTAAAATCATTATCTTAAAAACATCAAATTTCGAGTGTTTAGCTGCGTTTGCGAATGCTTAAAGTTGAGCACTAAAACTAATGTTAAATTATGTTCATGAACGCTCTTGTTTAGAAGGTAAGGTTTAAATTGTCCTGGGTACTAAAGGTTATGGAAAAAGAAAATATAAATAAAAAGTCATGTTACACGAACCCACCTTAGGACACAGGACCTTAAATCCGCTGTGGATCATACCAATAACGCCATTTTAGAAAGTGGGTGTATTTTAAATCTATTTTTCGATGATATGAGATTAACTTAGAATTTGATTTTATGACCTAACCTAATGCTAACAGGACAGATCCACCTAACAGTATGGGTATTGTAAAAAAAGCACCTGTTTTAGTATAGACCTGGAATTTTGTTCAGGCCTCACGCCCTACTGCGCTCTTTCTTTACAGCAAACTTAACCAATCCTGGCCTAACCTAACGTTATAATCCTTATTTTTATAAATTTAAGTTTTCTTTAAAAAAAACTAAAAAAAAGTCATCGCCTGAACGGGGATTCGAACACACATGCGGTGCATTCGTAGTCAAGAACTCTACCACTGACCCAGGAAGCTTGCTTATACTCATTCTTCGTACGTCCAAATAAACGATGAAACAATAGGAAGCGCATTGAACAATCTGTATTGTAATTGGTATGATCCGTGGCTGATTTATTGCCTTGTTCTTTAGATGTCTATACCCAAGACAAACAAACAAAAAACGCAAGAATTTTCGAGTTTTTTAATTATGTCAATTGTATTTATTCCGTTTTAATGAAAATGTGCAAAAAATACTTCTAGTGGTCACTTACAAGCAAACCAAATTATAAGTCTTTTGTATCCAAAACGCTTAAGAATAGGGTTTTTTTTCTAATTAAAAAAAAACAAAAATAATTTCAATGTTTTCACTTCCTTGCAATTCGAAAACTCCTTTGGCGACATATACTTTACAGTGGTGCCAAATGGAACTTGTATAAAATTTTTAACATGTAGATCATATTAATTGTTTACATTTAAAAATAATTCCTTTGTTAAATAATCATATAATTAATATAGCACTTTTGTATGTATATCTTAAGTAATATTTTATGAAAGCACACATACAGTATGCATGAAATTACCTTCAGGGTTGAAAAGGTACAGCGTATTCTCAAAAGACTTAATGCAAAAAAGTCCTCTGGCCTTGATGGTATTTCGGCCATAGTCCTAAAAAGTGACCTAAGTTTGCTCCTATCATTACCAAGTTATTCCAAGTGCCCTATGACAAGGGCATTTTTCCTAAAAGCTGGAAATCTGCTCGTGTACATCTGTTGCAAAAAAGGATCAAAAACTCCTCTCTTTAGCTACAGACACATATCCCTCCTACCAATTATGAGTAAGGCAATGGAGAAGTATATTAATAGGGATCTTTTAAATTACCTTGAAGTGTATAAATTTATCCAGGACAGACAATTCGGCTTCCGCCACCAAAGATCCATAGCAGATCTAAGCTTCGTAACCCACAAGCGGCGAAGCCCAAATTATTGTCCTTGACATCCACAGTATTTGACGTATTTCTTAACAAACTTCCCACTTATTGTCTTCCTCCAAACTTTGTACTTGGATTGCCAGTTTTCGTTCCAACAGAAATATTTCTGTAATGGTTGAAGGTCATTCATCAAACTTTCACCAAATCAGCGTAAGCTTTCTACAGGATTCAATGTTGGCATCTACCCTATTCCTCCTTTACATCAATGATCTGCTTTCTTCTATCAACAGTCTTATTGGTGAGCTATATTGGTGATAGAGCAATATATGTTTCCAAGATTGAAATTGGTGATAGTTTAATGCCACTAAGATACTTTACTATCTCACAAATTATCTCCTAATATCCGCACCATTCATACATAGTTGGTAACACTTTTCAGAAAGATCTTAGCTGGCATTATCACGTTGCTTCATTTGCCACTGTCCTACTGCAAAGTACAAGGACCTCTCACTTTGTTAGAACCAAATGAAAATGAATGAAAGTTCTCGAAAAAGAACAAAAATGATAAAACCTAACGTAGGCACACGAACCTGAATCATTCATTTGCGATTTTGCTTTAATTATATTTTTTTTTGTTAATAAGTAAAATACACAGATAACGTCAAAGCAAGATTAAAATGTAAGAAGACAAAACTAATTACAAATGGGGATTAAAAGTATATTTATTCATAGATATTTTCTAAAAAACACTGTCATATGTCACTAAACAGGCGCCAAATTTAAAAAGAATGTACAACGTCTGTGGGAATTTTGGAAAGTATTTCAGGAAAATACAATTGGAAGTGGAAAGTTTCCGCTGTCCATCACTATGTTCGTGTAAAAAGAAAATGTCAAAATCGTTCATCGAGCGAAAGAGCATTTCCTGACTCAAGAAAATACACTGTAGATTGACTTCACTCTCTATAACAGAGTAAACATCCTAAAATTTAATAAAGACATACATATTTCTCTTTCAGGAGGGCTTTTGCTTCCATTCTTCACGACGAAAGAAATATACCCCAAAGAAACAACGTACACCGAAGAATTCTTCGAACTGGAACCTTCCAGCCAGGTCGATTTGGGTTGCATCTTATGTTACGACACTGACTGTAACAATCAGGGCCAATGCGTCAACAGCACTGAAACGTATAGGTGTGATTGTAATGAAGGTAAATATTCATCGCATTTCGTTTACAATTCGAATATGTGCACATGAATCGTTATATTTATTAAAGAGTCTATTGTTGGTGCTACTGGTCACGAGCTAACGTTAACACAATGAAAAAAGATGTAGATAAACTTTACATAAACACATATTTCTGAAACAGCTATTTATTACACACTAAAAAAAGTTAAAGGTCTGTTATATTTAAATAACAAATTATCTGGCTGGGATCACATTTCAATAATTTTTTTCACAACCATCTTATTTCCGCTGTAGGAATCAATCAGTCAGTCGAAGGTGGTTGTTTTCCTGTCTCTGATACTTCTTTTTAGGGGCGGTGATAGGGACATCGCTTCCAACCGCCTCCCAATTCTCTATTAGCGACTTTATCAAAAATTGTTCAGAAAATAATTAAAATTAGAATGGTCAGTTTCTTGCAGGAGCCTATTTTGCTCTCTAAATCGTAGTTTGAACATTGTACTCTGATGTACAATTGTACTTATGTCTTGACGACAAGGAGACTTCATCAGCAGTATATATAGAAAAGCAAAAACATTTAATTTAAGTTTATGTATATGTATTTTTTATTCGTTTAGGTTATACTGCAGATGACTGCTCCATTGACATCAACGAATGTGAAAACAATCAGTGCGAAAATGGAGCTACTTGTGTAGATTTAATAGCGAGATACGAGTGCCAGTGTGCTTTGGGATATGAAGGAGAACAGTAAGTACAGTACATTATGTTTCCTATACAAATACTTAATAAAATTGATGCAGTTTCCCTTGGCTCTGTTTAAAGGACATTTTTTTATAATTATGTCCTCAATATTTGACAAATTTTGTTAACTGATTAAGACATTAATATGAAGATTGATGATACATGTAGGGTAATATTACTTTTTCCTGAGCCTAGTGAAACATTTTCCCGGCTACCAGTGGCGCGCATGAGTCACATTTCAGTATTGAGGTTGAAAAAGTTCCAGATATTTTCCTTTCAAAACTCTAAGGGGTTTTCCGTATATTTTGACACCCACTTACATAGTTTACTATTCAAGGTAGAAGAAAATGTTGATTATAAAAGTTATTTGGTTTGACCTCTAAAATCTGTCAGCAAAATAAACAAAAAACAATTGGAAAGGAAACTAAAAAATTGAGCATCTACTTTGTTATTTTAAATGGAACACCCTGTAACGTATAATATTATTGCAATACACAGGGCATCCACTTGCTGATTATAAAAATATGAGGTTTGATATCATTATTTTTATAGACAACCCAGTCATAAGTGGAAGTGTATTCTTTCTGATTACTTTACTTATGTGTATGTTATCTCTCTTTCTATCACCTTGCCCCTTATAGCAGGATACTTATTAATTTTCTTGATTGTTTTTAAAGATAAAGGTGTCAAATCTGGTATTTTTTAATGAGCGATATGCTCATTTATTGAAATACTATTAAACAGGGTTTTCATTTAAAATAACAAAGTCGATGCTCAATTTTTTCTATGATAAAGTTGTCAAATCTGGTATTTTTATAATCAGCAATATGCTCATTTATTGAAATACTATTATACAGGGTTTTCCCTTTAAAATAACAAAATCGATGTGCAATTTTTTCTATCTTGAATTATAAACACTGTAAGTGGGTGTCAAAATATACTGGAAATCCTTGTTCAAAAGGCGTTACCTTGCGTTTTTGTCCGATTATTTTCTCATATTAAGGATAAAAGGTCGGTGTTGTTCTACTCGCGAAATGGGTTTCTAAACTTCAAAAATGTAAATAAATGTACAGGCTCCTATTTAAAAACCGACTGAGATATGTAAGTAAAATATTGTTCAGATTTTAGTATGGGAAGGGGAAATTTAACAGCCAGTTTACGAAATTCTAATAAATATTTAAATATGTAATGGCCTATGTAAAAACCTTACCAAAATTTTTGTTTTATTTAGTTTATATACAGTTAAAGGAATAGAAAACTACTTTTAACATTATTCAAAAAGTTATACAATTATTATTTATAAATGAGTTTATTTCCCTTTGTTCAGTTGTCAAATAGACATCGACGAATGCCAGAGCAATCCATGTAAACACGGCGGTGTCTGTAACGACCTAATAGGAACATTTAAGTGTGATTGTCCTGACGACTTTGTAGGAAAGCAGTGTGAGGCTCCTTTGTTGATCACGTGTGAAAACAAGCCTTGCAAAGACGGAGCCACTTGTAAAACAGGACCGAGTAAGTATCATTCGATATATATATATATATATATATATATATATATATATATATATATATATATATATATATATATATATATATATATACAGTGTGTCCCAGATTCGCTTCTCTATATAGGGATCTCGGCTCCTATTATACCTACAGCAAAGGTTAAATTGAGAAAGTTTTAGAGGAAACTTATTGCATTGGATATCTGGCTTCAGATTTACGATCCATCAATAAGTTTGGGAAATATCGACGAAAAACCGAAAATGGCGGATTTCGTTTTTCGCCAGTATATCCATAACGGTAAATTCGACAGCTGTCAAAATGTGACATTATTCGGACACATTTTTAAGACAAATAAGATGGCGTTTACGACACGTCTTCATTGTTTTTTGTTAACCCGCAACCCGCCTCAACTTTCATTTTTCTTATGACCGCCATATTGGATTTTTCGATTTTTGGAAAGAGCCCAAAATTTCCAGTCTAGTGATATCTCACAAGTGCATTAAAGATTTTAGTGTCATCGAAATATCACACTTCGTAAATTAAGTTTTAATGTTTTTAAAAGAGGCCATGATTTATTTGTCACAAGATTACATTAACAAGTGAGTAATGTATTGGACGCATTGAATTTTCAATACAACATGACGACTTTACAAATCTACAAAATGACGTCCATTTGCATCGAGACATTTTTGACAATTGGTGACTGTTTTTCGTACAACCCTGGTAAGTGTATTTCGGTTAATATTTCTAAATGCGTCCAGAACTCTTTGTCTCAGGATTTCTATGGTCACGGGGGCATCAAATTCATAGATTTCATTCTTCATGTGACCCCAAAGGTAGAAATCCAAGGGCGACAGGTCAGGGGCTCTAGGAGGCCAAGATATTGGACCATTTAAAGAAATTATTCTTTCGTCAAACTGCTCTCTTAAGAAGTTCCTGACTTGAATGGTATTGTGAGCCCGACATCCGTCTTGTTGAAACCAAGTTCTTCTTAATTCATCTTCCGTTAGAATAGCTCGAAAGGCTGGTAAAACCTGGTTTTGCAAAAGCTCTAGGTACCTCTGCCCGTTTAGATTGTAGCCAAAAAAAATGATCCAATAAGTCGATTTCCTGGAATGATTAATAATTTATAAATAGGTGCCCAACAGTCAAGGGCGGGGTCGGCCGGGTGGTACTAGAAAATATAAATTATAAAGGGAAAATTATCTTTATTAAAAAGTAGATATTTTCTTTCCAAAAATAATTATCGAAACATGCCGTAATGAATGAGCTTGTATATAAATGAAACCTATTCAGCTTTATTATGAAAAAGAAACACATATTTGGTTAGCGGGAAGTAATAGCCGTAATAAATTATTTTGTTGGTATCGCATATTAATTTCGGAAATACTAAATCAATTTATTTCAGTGATATAATAATCGTAAAGAAGTACACCGTGCCTTAATAAAACATAAAATATCAAAAGAACAAACCCCTTGCGCTTTAAAATTTAAATTATTCGGAATTATAGCTGAACGCCTTTCTATAAATCATAATGAAAATGGAAAATAATTCGACATTTGATTAATATGGTATTTTTTTCATAACGCAAGAACTAGGCTTCCCGGGTAATAATAAATCATTAAATTCAGACAATCAAAATAATTTTAGAGAATTAGCTAAATCTGCAGAACATTTAGATAAAGTGTTAATAAATTTATAGAACCCAATTCTATTTTTATAGGTTCTTTGAAACCACAATACAAAATGATTGAATAAAAATGTAATACAATATCAAAAAAGTAAGTTGACTGACTAGAGTAGAACAATTTACTTTTTTTATTAGATTATACTCTTTTAGTTCATTAAAGAACTAAACGAAAAAAAAAAAGATTATTATTTGACCATGCCTATTTAAAAAAGATTGGTTAGATTGACTTACCAATGATCGCACACCAAACGTTACTTCCAAATCTGATCTGTAGACGTCTCTCTGCCACTTCGTGAGGATTTTGCACAGCCCAATGATGACGGTTGTGCCTATTAAAGACTCCACAATTCGTGAACCTGCTCTCATCGGACCACAAGACATGATTTACAAAATCATGATTTTCATTACATCTCCTAGTATACCACCCACAGAACTGTAGTCGTCTTGGAAAATCAGTTTCTTAAGTCCTTGTACTATTATGGGTTTGTTTAGATGGTACTTATTCTTTTTTAAAACTCACTGTACTGTTGATTTTGGCACATTAATTTCCTGTTCTATAGTTCAAAGTCAAAGTCAAAGTCAAAAAAAGCTTTAATATCATAAAAATCAAACATTTTCATTGACAAAGCTTAACTAAACAATAATCATATAACTAAAACTACAGAGATTTATATGACAATACTAAAACATATTAGGAAGGACGTAGCCGATGCACGCATCGGACAAGTGGTCCTTCTGAAACGTACACTACAGAATGCTAAACATTCTAAATGGTACGGATTCGTAAGCAAGGTCAAAATAAATATGATAAAAACGGTCATGAAATTAAAAAATGTACAGTGTTAACAAAAAAAAAACATAAAAGTTGTAAAAAACGCACAGAGAATATTACAAAATAAATCCAGGTGTAGAATAATAAGGCGCAAATACAGATATAACTAATTCCTAATTAAGACATTGGCTAATTCTGATTATCATTATAAAACTCATCAACTGTGTAATAGGCCTTCGCAACCAGCATTTTATGGACCCTTCTTTTAAATAACTTATATGACTGAATTTGTCTTAAGTGGGCTGGAAGGGAGTTAAATAACTTTCTACCATTATAAAAAATTGAATTTTTAGTTAAGGTTGATGAAGGAATTGGTAGAGATACTACATGAGTGGTACGTAGAGGGTAATTAATAAATGATCTGAGCTCCACCTTCTTCCTGATCATAGATACTGCCTCCAGGACAAACAAACAAGCAAGGGTCAGAATTTTATGCTGTATGAATAATGGCCTACAGGAGTCACGAGCCTTCGCTCCACACATAAACCTAACAGCTCTCTTTTGTAATAAAAAGACCGAGTCAAATAAAAATTTGGGACAGGATCCCCAGAAGCAGATGCCATATCTCAAGTGAGACTCCACCAGTGAAAAATAAACACTTCTTGCCATTGATAAATTCAATGCAATTCAAACCGATGCACTAGGGTTTTCGTTGATAGCTTGTAAAATGTTTCTGTCTCGATTTTCATTGTTATTACTGTATCCGCTTCTAGGTTGTTCGAAGGCACCATGGTTAATTAAATTAACTATGATTTTCCTGAATTGGGTTCTATGAGGCTGCCGTCGTTCGGGGTACATCTCCAAATACCTTGCTGGGGTAACGTCGGCGTTTCTGTATGATTGAAAGTACAGAGCTAACATGTCAACCTTTTCTTCATTTGAATACGGAATGCCGGCAATTTTCTGTAGGTTTTGACAATTTATGAGTCAGATTTATGATTTTATTGGGATAAAAGCGTACCTACTACTTATTAAAACACAGCTTTGATACTTTCAACTATTTAACTTAACGTCAAAGTCAAAATCCAATTTTGTTACAGATAAATCATGGCCTCCTTAGAAAATCATTGAGAGCTAACACTACTCTAAATCATGGCCTCCTTAGAAAAAACTGAAACCTAACTTTACGAAGTGTAATATTTCGATGATACTAAAATCTTTAATGCACTTGTGAGATATTACTAGACTGGAAATTTTAGGCTCTTTTCAAAAATCGAAAAACCCAATAGGGCAGCCATAAGAAAAATGAAAGTTGAGGCGGGTTGCGGGTTAACAAAAACAATGAAGACGTGTCGTATACGCCATCTTATTGGTCTTAAAAATGTGTCCCAATAATGTTACATTTTGGCAGCTGTCAAATTTACCGTTCTGGATATACTGGCCAAAAACGAAATCCGCCATTTTCGGTTTTTCCTCGATATTTCCAAAAACAATTGATCGATCGTAAATCTAAATAAGTTTCCTCTAAAACTTTCCCCATTTAACCTTTGCTGTAGGTATAATAGGAGCCGAGATCCTTGTATAGAGAAGCGAATCTGGGACACACTGTATATATAGTCTGTTTAAAATTATACTATCAAAAACGGTAGATTTTGATTATTGTGATTTCTACATATTTATTGTGGATAAAAAAGTATATAAGCTTAGGTTAGGTGTGTTTGTTGAGACGGAATTATTTTTTAAACAATACTAAAGAACCTGCATATTGTATAGGGTTATTCCTTAAATAAAAAAATAATTCAAATACAAAAGTTGTAGGCTTTTTAATTTATTGCCCTTTGAAATTGATAAAGTTTCAAATATTTCATAAATAAGTACAAAACCCAACCTAAGTTTTAATTTAAGTACAACGTCCTATATAGCAGGTTTGTTACCTGCATTTTTTTAGACGACCAGTTTAAGTTACCGTTTATTTTAACAAGTAAATAACGATTAAAAAAAAATGCAAAAGCCTGCTGTAAGATGCAGTGCTTTAGAGGGGATGAGAGAGAGAAGGGTGGCTGAGTGAATGGGAGGGGACTAGAGAGGAAATAGAGGTAGTAAAAAGAGAGATTAGAGAGAGGGGGTTAGAGTAAAAGAGAAAGTGTGAGAGAGTGGGTGTGTATGTGTGGGTGGAAGGGGGCACTGAGATATTGTGCAGTGAGAAAGATACACCGAGAAACAAACACTGGAAGGGGATTAAGGCAATAGAGGGGAAGATTTGTTGAAAGTGGGAGACACTAGAAATAAGAAAGAAACACAGAGAAAGCGTCGATATAAGGAGATAAAATTGTATCAGCTGGTAAAGCTTATCCTTTTGAGGTAGTCCTTCCAACATTAGAATTTAGTTGTTTCCAAGAGTGTGTTGCAGTTGTAGCTAACTGAACTTAAACATAAAACTTAGTTTTTTTCCTTCTTTCTTCACATATTTCAAATCCAGTAATACTGTACTATTAAAAAAAAGTTAAAGGTGGGTAATACGTTTGTAAGTGCGATGTTTCTGTAGATATTTTAAGTCTAATTTTAAAATGTTTTGCAAACCATAAAAATAGTTTTCATTCGACTCAACCGGCTTAGGAACATTAGCGTGATCATTTCACTTTAGAACACCTTGTACTGCACTGAATATCAGATATGATTTCTATTTTAGATCCGGAAACAAACAACAACTTCACGTGTTTCTGTACAGAAGGAATGCTAGGCTCGTTATGTGATACCCCATTCTGTGAAGTCGAAAAATGTAAATTTGGATTCTGCAATGCTACTAGTGTAAGTTATAAGCTTAATATATACTATATAAGAGTGAAAGAGAAATGACTACATAATTTTTTTCACGTGAAAGTACCAAGAGGGTATTCTACGATTTACCTTTTCGGCGCTTGCTTTTGAACAGACTTGTATAATTTAATGCAATTTTAATATTTTATGTGGGCTATCAATACTCATCTTTAGGAAGTTAGGAATGGGCTTGCTACAGAGCTAGAAAACTCCCCAAGTAACAATTTAGGGGGAAATTCAGTATTGTTTTCCTAACAAGCATAGAAAAATACTATTAACTTATAATATTATTATAATTATTAACTTGACAAGTGTTTCGCCCTTTCGAGCATCATCAAACCTAAAACAACAGAGAGAACCTTAGTAAATAATTACACTCGCAAATCCAAAAACAATAACTTAGAAATAGAATAAAACACACTAAATTACAACAAAACTACTTATACTTATTTGATCAACACTACAATAAGACTAAGTATCATGTGTATAAACAGACTAAAACATTAAAGAAGTATTCAGTGGCCAGAGTGGGAGGCCAGAATAACTGCCTATAGACCAATAGACTGGTCAACGAAAATAACCAAAGCTCATACTCTATAAGTTAATGAATGAAATGAAGGTTGCCTATAATAATTATTACATTAAATTGTTAAATATTAGGGTTGGTTCGAAATTAAAAATGTCGTTAACGCGAGTGAGAATAGGCTTTTTATAGCTTTGGTTATTTCCATTTTTCCTAACAGGTCAAGCTTTTTCCCCTTCGGGCATTCGTGTAAAAAGTCAACGTCAAAAATGGAAAAATCATGACCTGTTTCTAACAAATGATTGGCAAAAGCTGAAACAGTTTCAGTCACATCCGAATTTCTGATTTTGTTGATAAGGCTCAAATGTCCTCTCACCCTTGTGGAAATTTTTCTACCTGTTTGTCGTACATGTCGACTCCAAAGTTAATCCGTTGTTCATAGCAATCTGAATTAGAATATCATGCTCCTTATTACAACCGTTAGAAAAAGAAGTTGAACGCGGCGAATTTATGAGGTTTAGAAGAGTTTGAAGTATACTGAATAATATTATCCGTGGACGATGCTCTCCGGTAAACCTCAAACTCTATCCTACTGTTTCCTCGATAGCAAAAGGTGAAGAAACGGTAGTTTTCCTTCATCTTCCATTTCGAATGTAAACTCATAACTGTTGTCTGTTGCCATTCCACACAATGCAAATATCATCCACGTATCTTTTATAGGCTGTTAGGAAGGTGACAAAATAACTTTTCATTATTCTGTTTTTCAAATTATTCATGAAAACCTCACTCAGAAATGGCGATAAACAAGAACCCATACCTTTACCTATATAATTGTCCATTAAACTTAAAAAAGAATTGATTAAAATTAATTAAGAAGATAAGTGAAGCTATCAATGAGTAACTGTGGCAAAGAAGATCTCGCCAATAAATCCCTTACCAACTGAAAACAGTCTGCGGGAGGTACACTAGGAAATAAATTCTTCATATCCAATGAAACCAATAAGGCATTGTGTGGAATATCAACGTTTTTCAGGTCATTAGCAACGTCAATAATTTACCATTATCTAGGGAAGTGTTTAATAAGGAGCGTGATTTTTATAATGCAGGTTGCTATGAAAACGGTTTTCTTTTGGAGTCTATCAATAAATTATATTATAAATTTCATCAGAACTTAGGGAAGAAACAAATATTTTCAAGTGCATTACTTATTTGGGAAGTATTTCTCTTCAATTGGCAACATTTTTTAGAAATATTAAAAATATCAACATTTCATTCAAAACAGTAAATACTCTCAAGAGACATTTAGTAACGAGAAGGGACACAACCGATAAATCAAATCTGGGGTTTACGCTCTAAATTGTGGAGAATGTTCCACGACCTATGTGGGACAAACAGGTAGAAAATTTTCCACAAGGGTGAGGGAACATTTGAGCCTTGTCAACAAATTCGGAAGTGCCTGAAACTGTTTCAGCTTTTGCCAACCATTTGTTAGAGTCAGGTCATGATCCGATGTCCGAACGGGAAACAGCTTGACCTGCTAGAAAAAATGGAAATAACCAAAGCTATAAAAAGTTCTATTCTTACTTGCGTTAACGACATTTTTAACAATTTAATGTAATAATTATTATAGTTTTATCAGATTTTTGGTTATTTTCGGTGACCAGTTTAGTAGTCTATAAGCAGTTACTCTGCCCTCCCACTCTGGCCGTCCGGGTTCGATCCCAGCTAGAGACATGCAATTTTTTTAATACTTTTTTAATGTTTTATTTTGTTCATTCACGTGAGTCTGAGCCTCATTTTAGTGTCGATCAAATATGTATAAGTAGTTGTTTGTTTTGTTGTACTTTAGTGTGTTTTATTCTATTTGTAAGATATTGTTTTTGGATTTGCGAATGTGATTATTTACTAAGGTTTTCTCTGTTGTTTGTAGGTCTGATGATGCCCGAAAGGGCGAAACACGTGTATTGTTAATAATTATAATTTACTGAGACCGAGACTTCAGGTCGTTTTCTATATTTATCATTAAAGCTAGATCTCTTTGAGAAATATGGACAGTTTCTTTGATTGTTTTCCCATATTCAAGACTATAAATGTTTTGTGGGCTTATTTCATTGGGCATTTTAGATTGTTTGAAGCAAACGTTTGGCGTAATTTGCATTGTGTGTCACCTTTATTCCAGCAGTAATTTTTAAAGCCAATTATGCCTATTGGCAACTACGTAACTTAGAAAAAACACATTCAATAATTGAAGCCCTTAGTTTTAAACGCATTTTTAAAAATTCTCTATTTTCGTCCCATTTTGCTTTCAATTTAAGTTAAAATATGCTATAGTGCGGGACACGAAAGAAAACCGGGCGGAGTCAAATGGTTTAGGAAGGTCGGACAAGAAGTCTCTTTAAACTAGTGGTGTCCCGTCGTTCTTTAAATAATATGGCACTCCATTTTGACCAACCAATACTTCAGATAATTAAAAAATGTAACTATGCTTAATGAACCTTTATCTATATTTATCTCTTTTCTTTCTTGTACCGCACTTCTATATCTCTTTTGTGTTGCAAAAACGGCGAACTTTCGAATTTTAAAATGATTTAATTTTGATTTTTCTTCATCGATTTACCTATAAATATATTGTTTCTTGAGTTCTGTCATTAACGGTTCCCGGGCTACTGCCTACGTCCACTATTATTGGACCACCCACTATAGTGATACACGATTTACAAGTCCAGATTTTACAAGCACCCAGCATCAGATCCAGTGAACGAGATTTATCGAAATTTTAATTTATGCAGTTCGACTTTGGGCTACTCGGGTATGCCAAAAGTGGCCGTCTGTCTCCGTTTGTCGTATTACTTTGTACGGGGGCTGTCATTGTGAAGTACTATACAGGGCGTTTCCTAATTGCGTGCTGATGTTAAAGGGGGTGTTTTTATGTCCTAAAAATCTAAAAACTTTGAGATACAGGATGATAAAGTTTAAAAGGAAAACATTTTTTTCATCCCAATTCTGATTACCCAGGTTAATTACATATGCGCACCACTGGTAAAAATTTAAAAAATTGATTGTTAATAAAAAATGGCCTTTTATGCATAAAAGACGTGTATCAAATTTCACACAGTTATTTATCTATAATAGCATCAGAATTAGGATTTAAAAAAAGTTTTTTTTAAAACCCTGTATCTCCAAAGTTAAGACTTTTAGGTTCATATTAAACTTTTTTTCTTAAAAAGGTCCAAGAATCACCCCTCTTTAACATTAGCACGCAGTTAGAAAACGCCCTGTATAGTACTTCACAACGACGCCCCCTGTACAAAGTAATATGACAGACGGAGACAAACGGTCACTTTTGTTATACCCGAATAGCCCAAAGTCGAACTGCATAAGTTAAAATTTTGATAAATCTTGTTCACTGGAATCAGTACTGGCTCCCCTACTATAACTACATTGATGTGTTAATTTTTGAAAAATATGAGTTCTGTAGTTTTTCAAATATTAATTGCAATATTAGATATTTTTTGACACCCGGTATTTAACAGAAAATTAATTATTTTGAAGCAGTTTATTGACAGCTACTTTATGAACAATTTTACAAAATATTTGAAAAAAAAACTAAGCCATTTTTGAGGTTGACGGCTGTGATTCTAATGGTTCGATTCCTTCTAAATCGTTGTCTTCCTCTGAAAATGATGAGGTTTCGTCTTCACTACTTGAAGATCCCAGTGTGATAACTAAATCATCAATAACCGTTTCAATTTTGCCATCTACTTCCCAGTATTTATCTTCAATAGGACGAACATGTTTATCATACGATTTCCAATTTTTAGCCGAAATTGAGTCAATCGCTTCTAATGTTATTTTATTTAAATCTTTAATTGAAAGTTCACCGGTGTTGCGCTTTTGAATATATTTTTTTACTCCTGCCCATGGAAGTTCAATAGGGTTGAGGTCACACATGTATGGAGGCAGCCTTAAAGGTGTATGACCGAGGCTACGCAAAAGACCGTCAATTTTATACTTTTTTCTCTAGGCTTGTTGGCTGATATTACTTCATATAATTGATATTTTCTCCATGTTGGATCACATACAAGATTGTTCGATTTAAGCCACGATTAAATATGAGCTTTTGTAGAGTATTTAGTTGGCACTTTATCTTCTACGTGAGAATGATAAGACGCATTATCCATTACCACGTCTGATATGGGAGGAATGTTAGGTCGAAGCTTCTCGAGCAACCACTTTTCAAAATTATCTCTGTTTATCTGTCCATGATAGTCTCCAGTTGTTAGTTTCCAGTGAAAAACTAAAGCAGCACCTGGAACAAATCCGGCTTCTGAACCAGCATGAACTATAATAAAGCGACTACTAGAGCGAATTCCCTGAACAACACCTGTAACACTTCACTTTGCCAGCATTTGTTCACTGTCATATCATTATCCACCCAGGTTTTGTCTAGATACACAATGCGTCCTTCTTGCCTATATTGCCTTACACTGGATAGATATTTCACCCGCCAGTAAAAAATATTTGGTCTCTCAATGAGCAATTTTCGTTTATTTTGGTACTTGCGCCAAACAAAACCATTTGATCGTAAAAGCCGATTTAAGGTTTTATACGAACTAGGGGTTTGCGTCGGAACCTTCTTCAAGTTTATATAAAAATCCTCTATTGTTCGTCGAATTACTTGAAAATCACCATCGTCAATTTTATCTTTGTATGATAATCGGGGTCTTTTTTTACCAGGAGATTTTAAAGGTGAAGTATAACATGAGCGATCGTTATGTTCTCTTTGAATTTTTTTTACACTACTTTCCGAAACACCAGTGTAAAATGCAGCGCGTTCTGTTCGATTTTGAATTGGAATAGTCAAACTATTATTTTCAGTTTCCCTAGTACAGGCCTCTATAACGCTCGCAATAACTTCACGTGCACCCCTTCGAATTGTTTTTCCTCTTTTGCTAGCCATCGTTACTTCGAAATAATAATTCAAATTCAACGCAACGCATTTATATAGAAATGAAAACAAATGTTCGAAATGTATAGGCGCCACTGGAAATAGCTTGAACCTTCTAGGGACAAGTGCATGGAGACTCTAGGCACATCCCAATTACAAGTGGACCACTGCGGACCACTGGCGCACTTTATAGGTGAAGCGGCAAACTATTAAAACAAAAATTTATTTGTGTACACAAATTTTATTTTTCCGCTTGCTTAAGACTATGAACCTTTATTTTAAGGACTGCTCGGTTTTCTTTCCTGTTCCGCACTGTAACGAAGACTTAGATATATATTCTGAGTTAACCCTTTTTACCTTTTTGTTTTTTCGTCAACACGTTTAAAAGAAGCATTTTTTTGTTTTCTACTATTTTTAGTGGTGTTTTTAAAACTTTATATATAAGAAACTTATTTTAATTATCAAGACTATGTATTAATTGGTTTAAAGTTTTTCTTGTTTTTTTTCCGAATTTGACGTGAACTATCGAAAAGGGTGATTCTAAGGTCTTTAGTTAGTGTTTTTGACACACTTTGAATATGAACTGATAAAACAACATTATTTCATGTAGTTTTTGGCTAGATATGATTATTATTCGGTAAATTCGATAGTACAATTAATAAAATATTTGTATTAAGCAAAGCTAAATCTTAAATTTTAAAATGTCCATAACTCCAGAGGAGCCCAAGGGCTCACTTAAGAGTGTTTGGGTATATATATATATATATTATTTAATAATATAATTATAATTTAACAAATATATATATATTTGTAGTCATTTTTCTTACACCCCGTATAATATTTCTTGGATTTAAAAGTATGAATGGGTAGCACAGTGTACACTAGCAATAAAAAACTGGTTTCGACCAACTATATTTTAGGTTCCTTTTTGTGACTGTAATCCCGGTTTCGAAGGAAAATTCTGCGAAAAAAATATCGACGAGTGTATGTCGGCTAATGGAAGAAGCCCCTGTCAAAACGGCGCCATTTGTATCGACGGAATCTCGAGGTACGACTGTAACTGTACCAGCACGGGGTACAGGGGACTGCTTTGCGAAATTGACATTGACGAGTGCAAGGACAAGCCGCCGCCTTGCGGTAGTGGAACTTGCGAAAACATGCCAGGGTCATATAGGTAAGTAGTTTTATAAGTAAGAAACCTTCATAAGACTTCGAAACCCAGCCCAAATTATCGTCATTTAATTCTTAATAAACAAAATCAACGCGGGCGCCCCACAGGGTTCAGTGCTCTATTACTCCTGCAAATTAATGATCTGCTTTCTTTTACCAGAAATCCTGTTAGCTACGCTGAAGATAGTATACCCCACGCCAACATACAATTTCCCAAACCTGTTTCCAAGACTGAAATGGTTGATAAGCATTTATTGTTATAAACCTTGCTTTTCAAAATCCTGCAACAATGCCAGACTAAGGAAGATCCTCAATTACAAGAATTTCCTTAAAAAGCCTACTCCAGAAATTCGACAGACTTAAAATGAGGCACGAAACTATTACAATGGCTAATTTTTTGACGCGTACTAAAGGCAAAGTTCTTTTTTTTTTTTTGGTAGTTTGCCAGAAACATTAATCAAAACTTCTGCAAGGGTTCTTTTCCACTCTTAATTTTTCGTGATGAAATCGTCTCCGCGTCTAAGGAAAAAGCTGAGCTTTTTGTAAACTGTTTACCGCAAATTCTGCTTTAGCCGCTCCTCCTAATTTCTCCCTCCCATCAGTACTGGCTTTGCCTTATAACATGCATGGAATTACCTTCAGAGTTAAAAATATTCAATTATTCTCAAACCACTTACTACCAACCCAGATAACAAAATATTTTCTGAAAACGTTCTCATAAGTGGTTTACTTCACCCTTTATTACCGAATTAAACGCCTATTCTATAGTGAACTAACTGGTTCACCTACTAAACTGTCTCGAAAAAATAATAGATATGATCAGGATGTGATTTGATCTTTAAGCATTGTTTCTAGCAGTGGCGTGCCAAAATCCCCCCCCGCAATTTTTTTATGGGGCTACCCACTCTACACTAAGCAAATTATCATACCGGGTGACAATGAAACTAGTGTCTACGGTGACATTTCAGATCGGTTTATAGATAGAAGAAATTTGGTACGTTAATATAGTTGAATACAGTGTACACTTTCAACATAAAGACAACTGACAAATGAAATTCGGTTCCGGTTTAACCGGAAGTGACCTCAACTTCGTTATTTTAGATGAAACACCCTATATATTTTGCTTTTTTTGGACTTTCGACTTTCTGTAGAATTCTAAGTAAATTTCATGTCATCCTATAAATCCTATATATGTTTACTAAATCCAACATACCAAATTTCATACATCTATCGTTAACAGTTCTAAAATGCCGCCTTGGACAGTAGTTTCGTTGTCACTCGGTATTATTGTATGGGTAATGTTTAATGTTTACAAAACTACAGAACATAAGACACAACTGTAATCAGTAAACTATATAAGTAAAACAAAAATTGGAAAATCTGGAGTAACAAAAATGAATAAATCCTAATCGGAGGTATTCTGTCGTTTTCAGCACAATGAGTTTTCTATACGTTCAGGATTGCAAACTACAGACGCTGCCTTTGCTTCGTTTTATTTACCGTTTAAAACAATGAAAGTAAACCTATACTAAACATGAAAAATTGAAACTGGAGGCTCAATCTCTTCTTGCAGGGTTAATAAAAACGAACACTGCTGTACCGCCCAAAAATGCAAGAAATTTAAATTAACAATACACTTTTGCAAGGTGTATAATATATAAATATTCTATATTTTATCAAAAGTTGATTACTTCAGCGTAAATAAACAATTAAAAAAAAAGGTTATTACTTTATTTTAATTGTAGATAAAATGGCTCTAGAGGGGGAGGGGGTTGACCCACCATTCCCGAAAAAAGGTTCTTAATTTTTGTCATTTTAGTTTAAATAAAAGTGGCCCTGGCTCTTATATACGCCACTGCTAAAAATGAAAGATAAATAAGCCTAGGAGGATGTAAATATTATTTATGAAAAATATAGTTTATAGAAATATGATTATAATTTTATCTTATTCATATGTTGAATATTTGATTATTAATGGAATATTCTGCAAAAGATATTCGGTGATTATTCTATAGAGCTTGTTTATATTTACAGAATTTTGTGTGAATATTTGTAGAATCTGTAGGAGGCAATGCCAGCTTTGTTGGGGGCGAAGGGAGGGGCTCGTTGCTTTACGTACCAAATACAGATACAATTTATACCTAATAGTTTAGGTAGCTATTATTTAAAAAAAAAACTTAATTGTTATTTTTTATGAAAAATTAAATATTAAATCATGGTTTTTGGGATTAGACCATGTCAAATTGGAATTACTATCCGACGTTTTGCCTTCAATTGCAGCAGGCATCTTCACAGATCTTTACTTCACGAGATCTGAACACTGAATGAGCTCGAAGAGATTCAGGCGGGTATGTAGAATCGCTATACACAGATGTTCCTGTCAACTACTCAGTTTCCATTATATCAGACATATGGGATTAATTTATTAATTTTTTAAAGAACTTTTTATGAACAAATTTCAGGGGCAGCTATGGGATCTCCTCTATCTCCTGTAGTAGCGAATATCTTTACGGAAGCCTTTGAGGATATTGCTCTAACGTCCGCTCTACTAAAACCAAAACATTGGCTCAGATAAAGTCGATAAAGTGAATACCAAGATGTTGTGTGATTCTTTTATCGAGCTATTAAATATCGATGGGCTATTTACAAATATACAGGGAGAAAGAAAATAGTTTTTTTTATTATATTACGCAATATTATTAAGATAGCCACTTAATATTATTTTATATATTAAATGCCGAGGGACTAAATAAGAAAATTCGCTAAATATGTATTTGGTTAAAATTTTTTGGTTGGCAAAAACAAAAATACACAAAATAGCAAGCGCCTCAATAAAGTCGGAAGGCGGTTCGAATCAGTGGAACAATCAGGATATGTTCTGTTTATACAGCCACTTAATGAAAGTGAGATTTTTTTATCAGTCACCAAAAATTATGAGCCCTGCTTGACTTAAAAATCTAACCACTTATACAGTGTCATTTATTTAAATGCGGGCCACCCCTGTGCAAAGAAAACTTGTTTTTTTTTGTATTGTGATAAGAAAAAAAATTTTATTTTGCAAAAATATTATACACTTTTGCTAAAAAGACAAGATAATTAGTTATTACTTCCCTCGTGAGATTTTTTCAGATCTTTACGCTTAAGGGTCCCTAAATGCCGGAAAACATGTTTTCTCAATTCCGTCTGTCTGTAGGTATGTCTGTCCGTCAGTCTGTCTGTTCGCGGCATAGCTAAAAAACTACTTATCCGATTTCTTCAAATTTCAGTCTAAAATGAAGGGCCATGCATGCGAAAAATACAGGCTATATATATATATATATATATATATTTATTTATATATATATATTTATTTATATATATATATATATATATATATATATATATAAATATATATATATATATATATATATATATATATATATATATATATATATATATATATATATATATATATATATATATATATATATATATATATATATATATATATATATATATATATATATATATATATATATATATATATATATATATATATATTTATATATTTTTATATATTTTTTTTTATATATCAATTTTTGTTATTTTAAATATTTAATTATTAAGTAAAAATGTACTTATTTTAAACGCGCTTAAAATTGGAACAAGTATTCTATAATTATTTATTTATTGCCTACAAAATTACAAATGTACTACAAAAGTAAGCAAAAAAATGGTGTCAAATCTAATAAAAAAATTTTTAAATTAAAATTCACTGGCTAATATCCAGGAGCCTGTGGCAAAAGCCCTGAGAATCGGTATAAGGAATATACAGAAACTTGTGCATGAAAAAATCCAAAGGCAAAACACTTAAGTTACAATGCAAAAATGAATATTCATAAAGCAATTTATGATTTATACACGACTAATATAATCCTTCAGAAAACTTTGAAGGAATATTATAGACTAAAAAATATCATCATCACTTAAAAAGTCCTCATCTTCTGAGTCGTCCTCTAATGGCGCAATGATCATTGGTGCTATTTCGACATCTAGAACTCGTTCTCGATTCCACCAATCCCATATTAATTTCTCCGTATGTTCCACAGATTTCTTCCAGTACTCCGGCGTAATATAATTTGATGAATCTTGCCGAACAATTTGCACTTCATCTGATGTAAGACCATCGTTCACGTGTTTTTCGTATTATGGTTTTGCCCCAGCCCATATTAATTCTATTGGGTTAAACTGGCAATGTTATGGCGGCAGTCGTAAAACCTCATGTCCATTTTCCCGTAATATTTCATCTACGGCATATATTGTTGGTTTTTTAATAGATTTTGCCATTAAAAGAAGTTCTAGTTTCAGCATATTGGGTAACGGATTTTGTTTTTGTTTTATTAGCCAGTCAAGTTAGCTTTTCTTCCAGAATGAAGTAGGTTGTTTATTTAAGATTCTTGAATGATAAGATGCATTGTCCAGAATGATTAAAGATGGAGCATCTAAATTTGGAATCAGTTGTTCTTTTAACCACTTTTCAAACAGTTCACAGTTCATATTATCATGGTAGTCCATACTTTTGGATGTTGAAGAAAACAGTAAACTAGCACCTGGGAAAAATCCTGTTGAAGAACCTGCATGCAATATGATGAACCGTTTTCCCGTCCCACATCCCTTTTTTCTCTTGACACTTTTTACAGACTCGTCCTGCCAAGATTTCGAACCACTTCCATTAGAAAATATCCAAGTCTCGTCTAAAAATACCACTTTTCTAGTTTTGAATTAACATTTTCCGTGTATTTCTTTAAAAACTGGATACGTTGACTTGCTATATATTGGAACTCGTATAAAAATCTTCGATTACAGTCCTTTTTATATCGAAAACTCAACATTTTTATTAATTTTGACAACGATTTTAGTTCAATTTCCAATATGCCTTGATTTTTTAAAGCTTCTTTTAAAACTTGAAGGGTTATATTAGTTTTTGATGGGTATAAATCGTAAATTGCATTACGAACATCCATTTTTACATTGTCACTTAAGTCTTCTGTCTTTGGCTTTTTTCGTGTACATTTCTTAATCTTCGGTAGTAAATTATGCTTTTTTTCATGTACAATTTTCTGCACAGTCCTTATACCGATTCCCAGAGCTTTTGCTACTATCTCCTGGAAATTGGCCGGTGAATTTTCCTTTTCGTAATATTTTATTAGATTTAATACCGATTTTTTTCGCTTGTGGATGCAAAAAACCCGAAAATTGTTTTCTATTACTCATTTTGTCACTGACTTGTCAATCTGACTTTGAAATGACAACGCTCAAAGATTTTTGCAACTGCTGGTATTTATATGTTTATCCTTTTTTCTTCATATGAAAATAACATAGGTCTATCTAATTCATCTTCCGGATTTTATGCGGAGGATATGATTACACGTAATAAAAGAAAAACAAATTTAAAAAATTTGTCGTTGACTATATGTAGATGATACTTTTGGCCTCATGGACAGGAAACTCTTCCCTCATACTTCTTGAACACCGTAACCAACAACATCATAGTATCAAGTTCACACTCTATCATTTGGGGTAGCGAATATCTTTATGGAAGCCTTTGAGGATATTGCTCTGACATCCGCTCCACTAAAACCAAAACACTGGTTCAGATATGTAGATGATACTTTTGTTGTTTGGCCTCATGGACAGGATAATCTCCTCATATTTCTGGACCACCTTATTCAGCAACATCGTAATATCAAGTTCACAGTGGAAATTGAATCTAATGGAACGATTCCCTTTCTAAATGTATATGTTTAAAGGAAGAAAAATGGTACATTAGGACATTCTGTATATAGAAAACCGATGCATATAAATAGATACATCATCATCGAACACAAAATAAATCGGTTATTAGCTATTTCGATTTCTAATCAAGATTTTCTAACATCAGGAAACGTAGCTGACTGAAGCTCTCTGAGGCTATTGCACTGAAAATATTACGCGTTCAATTAAATTATGTGATAATCCAACTCCGCCAAAGGAGAATGATAAGGAGCCACCGCCAGGTAGCATTGTTCTTCCCTACATATATGGCACTACAGACAAAATAGGACGATTAGTTCGGCGATCCAACATACGTACGATCTTCAATACACATAAGAAAATTGGAAAATACTTGTGATAGCCGAAAGATATTGTACCTTTCTAAACAGAAAGAGTGTATAAAATTCCTTGCTCCTGTGGAGAAGTATCTGTAGGAGAAACAGGACGCTCAATATAAATTAGACTTAAGGAACATGAACGATGTATTAAAAAGAAACAAGTTGTTCAGTCTGCCGTAGCTGAATACCAGCATACCACTGGTTATATTATAAATGTATAGGAAACCAAGGTTCTAGCATCGGTTCCAGGGTTTTATAAACATACAAAAAATTTCAATAGAGATACGGGTTACGTTCTACATCACACCTGGAAACCGATCTTAACACAGGATCACAGTTCGGCGACCACAAGTCGGGTATACAAGCCCGCCAGAATCTCTTCGAGCTCGTTCAGTGTTCAGGTCTCGTGGAGTAAAAATCCCTGAAGATTCCTCGTTCAATCGAAGGAGAAACGTCTGATAGTAATTTCAATTTGACACAGTCTAATCCCAAAAACCATGATTTTTACTTGATCAAAGCGGTGAAAGCTTCCATTCTATTTAAACTAAATATTTGTTAAGTCTATACACTTTTAGAAGTACACCCTTCCATCTCAAGAATTAGTGGTCAGATTAGTTTCAAATTTTGGTGAGAAAAATTAAATTTTTATAATCAGCATCATCAAAAACCACTCTGTACCAAATATCAACAAGATATTTCAGTGGGTCTCGGAGACACGAGTTTTTTAATTTTTTTTTGTTTTACTTAATGATCCTGAATATGAATAAAGGTCAATATTTTCTTAAAATATGTCAAACTTAAATAATGGTTTATGAATTAACTAGAAAATGATGGAAATATATAAATGTTTAAATAAAATCTCCTTTGGCAACTTTTAGCAAAATATACTAGAGGAATTCTCCATAAGAGTTCGTTCTGCTATGTTTTTATTTATAGATAGTACTGAGTCTGTAAATATTTTTAAATAGTGTTATTCATGATAGGCCAAAATGTACCCATTCCTATTTATTGATTCCTTTTTCACTAATATAAGGCACTATAGTAGTTTACCTAACAAGTGCCGAAAGTGCTACTTTTCCGCACGCAATTGCAATTCCGCTACGCATCGTTCGGCCATCAATCGCGTGCGGAAAAGTCACTCACTTTAGGCTCGCGTAAGGTACACAATTTTTTCTACAAGCGTGCGGAAAAACCCAAAAGTTAAAAAGAATCGTTTATTTATATCAAATACACAATCACAAATTAATTATTATTAACAACATGAATAATAAATGTGTAGTTTGTAGCATTTTGGGTCTTCTAGGTTGACTCTTGTTGCTACTCATTTAAAATCGACTATATTTTTTTAAAGATGTACCTGTGGCAACACTGGCAAGTGCGGCCATCATTGCGCACTAGATGATCCCTGCGTTTACGAAGGAATATGCCAGCATGGAATCTGTAAATCCCAGTGCACAGATAAGCCGGATTATCTTTGTATATGCGAAGAAAACTGGACCGGAAAGAACTGTTCAGCTTTAAAGGTATGTTTGTATGTTGAAACCATTCCAGGACTCTTTACTTTTATTCGGATATCCTTGTACCTAACCTATAAGTTTTTATTTTAAATTTTAGGGTGCTGTTACTAGAGCAGATAGCGGGATCAACATCCTGTACATCGTAGTTCCGGTAGTTCTCATCCTTCTGTTGGGATTCTTAATAACAATGATAGTTCTTGTAAACGTTGCCAGAAGCAAAAGAGCTACGAGAGGCACCTACAGTCCGTCCGCTCAAGAATTTTGCAATCCTCGTGTGGAATTAGATCACGTACTGAAACCGCCTCCCGAAGAAAGGCTCATATGATCGTTTACGTTTTTTGTACAATTATTTTACACTTCCAATTAGGAATACTTTATTCGTATATCACCATCAGAGTTTACTAATATTTTTCCAATGCGAATTTAAATCAGATTTAAATAATGTCATTAAAAACAACTTCTAGGTCGTGTATTTTCTGACTAAAGTCTGGACTGCGCTCAGGCCTTTGATCTGTCAACTATTAATTCAGGCCTATGATGTCAGCTATTAATTTTTTGGTTGCGTTTATTTTTGTTTGCTTATATTTGCATTTAAAATTCGGAATAACCCAAACAAATTAATGAAAACTGATACAAACTAGCTTATAGCTATGTCTGCAGTCTCAATCTATATAGTAAAAATCTGTATCGAAATTTACTAGTTCTGGTAGAGTTATATGTGTTAATCTAGACCGACTGCTCAGGCACTTTGACCGATTTGAATTCGCCAAATGTAAAGTGTTTTAGATAAATGGTTATTATGACTGATACTTGACACTATTTATCAAAACTTCAACTTCTTTTCTATTCACTTTCTTTTCTACAATTTCTATTAAAAATAAAAGGAAGTAAAAGACATTAATATGACAATAGATAAGAAAAATGATATAATGACTAGGAGTGAATAGATGTGTTGACCACACGAATAAAGATTTGAACTATAGAATAATATTGCGTAAATGATAACAGAACAAACATGTTTTTTTTTTGATTTCTGTTATTATAAGTGATACATTATTTTTCTTTTTAGTGAGCCTATTTTTTTTGCAATGAATCTTTTAAATTGACTTTAGGAATTGTATTTATATGTTTGTCCATTGCGTTGATATTAATAATTGCCTTCGCCTGATGGTAGTGTGCTAGGTAAAGCTAGAACATATAGTACCTACATCTGTAGTATAAGTAACGGGTAATGACAAAAAATTCACTCAAAAATCACTCGGCAACTGTCTTTGTTAACATGCTGCTCTAAAAATGTGTGTTTACTGACGGTTAAAAAAAAACTAATGGTTTATACCGGGTGATTAGGAATTATTGTAAGCCTTCCTTCTTTTGCTTATATATGTGGACCATTTATTTAGAATAAATTCTATAACTTGAAAACAAATCACAATTTAATTGACTATCTATGAGGCCACAGCTTTAGGCAAAAAAAACACAGGCAAAGTGCACCATTTCCTGTACTTTCACTCCTTTATTAGGCATCATGTAAACTTTAAACACACATGTACACTGACCTCTGGATGAGTAGGTTGGTTAAATAGGGGCAAAGTTGCACAATTAAAGACTCCTTGGTATACCGTGGAAAAACTTACGAAGATATTCGTAAAACATCGAAAATTTACAATTTACTTTTTTTTGTTGGCTTAATTTTGAAATATTAAATTAAAATACATTTCACATTCTGACTGACACCTTTTGTCATTTTTTGTATAGACAGATTTTATCTATGTCTAATGTACTGGCCAAATTGAAGCGTAATCGAATTTGTTACCGTTGTTAATTAAACCATACTGATAATTAGTTTTTAGGAAAGCCTAAAAAGAAATTTGCTTTTCCAAAAATAAGGCCTAAGAAAACAATCCTTGGTCTAATAATGTCTTGTAGAGTTTACAATATTGCCTGCAATATCGATGTTCATTATTTACTAAGTTTTAGTTAATTTTCAAATTATTTTAAACTAGCAGTGACGGAAATCAGCATTCGCTTCGAATATTGTAATAATTTGATGTTTTTTTCCTGATAATGATCTTTTTTGAGTAAGTAATGAAACTACACGCTAATTCGATGTTATGCAAAATGGACCTTAAAAATGTTTTTATGTTCATTTCTTTCTTTCCATAGTAACACTAAAAATTCATAATATGATAGAGTTTTCTTAATTTTGGAATTAATTTAACAGGATTATTACAAACATGAACAGTAAACAAAAATAAAAAAATTATGTTTTATTAGGTTTTAATGCAAACTAATATAGAACTGAAGCTTTTACGTCTGAGGCCAATTAAGAAATCATGGTTCTTGGTATTAAACCGTGTCAAATTGGGTTTAAAATCCGACGTTTCGCCTTTGATTGCACGAGGCATCTTCAGGGATTTTTACTCCACGAGATCTGAACACTGAATGAGCTCGGAGAGATCCAGGCGGGCTTTTATACCCCTATGTTAAGATCTCTTTCCACGTGTGATTGTAGATCATAAACCGTGCTTTTTATTTTATTAGATTCCCTAATTTTTCGTTTATAAAATCCTGGAATCGATTCTAGAACCTTGGTTTCCTTTACCTTCATCATTTGGCCAGTGGTATACTGGTGTTTAGCTACAGCAGATTGAATAACAAATTGTCCAATCTGCTGTAGCTGAACACCAGCATACCACTGGCCTTATTATAAATGTAAAGGAAACCAAGGTTCTAGCATCGTCTAGGATTTTATAGACGAACAATTAGAGAATTTATTGAAATTTTTAAACCTACATCTTAACACAAGGTCACGGTCCGGCGGCATAAAAGTCCGCCTGAATCTCTTCGATTTCGTTCAATATTTAGATCTCGTGGAGTAAAGATCCCTGAAGATGCCTCATGTAGTCGAAGCCGAAACGTCCAATAGGAATTCCAATTTGACACGGTTTAATCCCAAGAACCACCATTTCGTAAACGTTTAAACTGATGTTATAGTAGGATGCAGTAAGCATCGGAGTATAAGAAATTGTAATTAAAAATACAGGTCTGTATTTAAAAAATTGACCCGATGATCGTCGCCAGCATACGAAACGTCGAAATTAAAATCTGAGCTCACCGTTTTATAGACGACAAAAAATTGTAACTAGAAAAGGTAAGAAAAAAATTAAAATAAAATGGTAATTTTTCGGTTATTTTTACGAATATCTTCGGAAGTACCATCGTCACCAAATGTAACAGGGATAGAATCATATTAGCTCTTGAACTGTTATGTAAAAATCACACACACTGTCAAATATTTGTCAAATTGTGAATTTTAGGTCAAAGATAATGAGTTTATTGAGTATTGAATTGAATAGCTGGCAAAAAGTGTGTTTGGCAGCAGTAGCTGTTCTTTTCTCAATTTAACTTAATTTTTATTTTCTTTTATTTTACCTGCTGTATATACACTCCTTTAGTATCACACATGAAAAGTAATCTAAACACACATTTTTATACTTTTCGATCAACAAAATTTTTAAAATTAAATAAAAACTCACGATTACCAATATTTTTGCCGTAAAATTAAGAAATATATTTCACAAATATAATCTAACCATAAACTAAAACTTAAAGAAATAACTTAAACTAACCACTAAGCAAGCGGAACACAATCAAGCTTGACAAAATACTACATAAAGGCCACAGGGTGATCCTGGGATGCATGAAATCTACCCCAACAAATGCCATTATGGCTGAGGCAGCAGAAATGAACTTATAATGTACTTAAATGAATTTAGAAGATGGTTATGAACTAAATTCCTATCTAACATCATAATGATAAATAACCACCTACTGCTACCTTTATTAAAAGCAATAAAAAAACATAAAGCTAAGAATGCCAACTATTGGAAGGGGGAAGATGTACCCTACATAGTGCAAGCTTATAACTATTTTCAGCCACACTTAAAAAATACATACAAAACTGACACTTTGACTTGCTTCAAAACAGAAAGGAAATACTGAATAAGAAACCCTAACATAGTTAACCTCCAACTGAGTAAGAATACGCTGAACATAAAAAAGCACAGAGGAATTTAAAGATTATACCCACATATACACGGATGGCTCAAGGAAATATGGTAGAACGGGATATGGAGTCCACTGCCCTCAAAACAAATACAACTTCTCATCAAGACTGCCTAACCAACTTGACATATGTTCGGCTGAGATGGTTGCTATTTATGAAGGAATTATATACTCACTCAAAAAAAATATCAAACACGTCCTAATATTGACAGATTCCCAAAGTGCATTACAGAAACTTAATAGAAACTATATCAACCTTAATAATGACCATATAACCCTTACTACGAAACAATAACTGATAGATGCTAATGAAAACAATAGTAACATTAAAATAGCCTGGATTCCGGGTCACTCAGGAATCACAGAAAACGATACCGCTGACAAATTGGCCAACATAGGCAGAACGTTAAATATAGCTAAGGACATACAGCTAGATAAAAATCATTATTATTAAGGAAAATATTAAAAAAGAACATGCTCAATATTGGAAGTCAAGTGAAGAAGTACAAAGTGGTACAAAAAATTACCATACATAAATAGAAAACACATTACAACATTGGTTAGAATGAGAACTGGCCATTGTATGACAGCCAACCACCGATACAAAATAGGGGTAAAAGAATCGCCCAACTGCGAATGTGGGCAAATAGAACCTATATATAATATAATATCCTATAAATCAGATACCCAGTACAGATATATACCAGGAACTGCAAGAAAAGGGACATCCAACACCTATGAACATTGCTACTATACTCACAAATCCAACTTTACAGACATTAAAGTTAATTAACAACTTCCTAGCCATCAACAAAATAAAGCTATCAGCTGATGTGTCGTCACTTAGTTACTTTGCTGTGTTTTCAGACTCCGCTTAACTACCAAACAAGAGCATGCACATTCCTCTTTGTCTGGGCGGATATCGGACTATCACAAAATAATCAGACAAATACTATTTAGCTTTCAAATATTGTTTTCAGAAAGTACAGCCACAATGCTGACTATTCGTTCTGCGATGTCTTGACTAAATAATCATATAACCCATATTTTAATTACAGATATCTAAGAAATCACCTGTGTGTGATATATATCCCATAATTGTCAATCCTCTGTTGTAAATGTCTATTACTAATAGTCTACTCACCGCCAAGAAGAAAGAAGAAACCTACACAGAACCACACACAGCACTCAAAAAGAAACGCCTACAATCACCTAAAGACCCACACAAGTGCCAAAGAAAAGTATAACTTGGAACAAAAAGGACGCCCAGGACATGATTTAGAGTCAGACCAAATCCTGGATGCTGAGAATGGGCTGGCAAATTATTCCAATAGGAATAGAGCCAAAATCACTTAAATCAAGTCAAGTCAACTTAATATTTTGTCATGGAACCATTATGTTCGATAACCAACTCTCTTGTATATTCAGGGATTATTTTGATCCAAGCTCGAACGATTGATTGTTGAAGATCATCTTGATTACGAGGCCGAAATCCTTATAAATTTGTTTGATCATTTGCCCCCAGACGTTTTCAATTGGATTTAAATCAGGGTTTTTTGAAATACAGGGCAAAGTTTCGATATTATGATTTCGCAATATATTTTGCACTACTCTAGCTCTATGTGTAGGGCAATTATCATGTTGAAATACAAAGTTGTCTCCAAAAACTGGCGTCACAGAAGGTAACATAATGTTCTCTAGGACTCCTGGACCCCCTGATACTTATCCAACCCCAAACGTTTACAGAAAAACGACCACTGTGGTTTATTTTTCGTGTATATCTCTCATCATACCTCATCCCAACAGGTCTATACACGTGCAGTGTTCCATTATGGCATGATTGAAAAGTTTTCTCGTCAGAAAATACCACATTCTCCCAGAAATTATCTTGATTTTCATATTCCCTTGCAAATTCAAACCTCCTTTGCTTATTAAATTCTGTAACGAACATTTCATTAGAAGCAGCACGATTCCTTAGGTTTGATAACCGTTTCATTCTTCTTGCAGTATTTGCAGAACCTGGGAAATTGATTTCTTTTTTAGCGTTTACTGCTGTTTGAAAAGGATTGTTTCTAAGGGACTGAACGAATTCATGGTGTTGATTCGGTGTTGAAACTTTTGGACGTCCCCTTTGGTCTTTCCATGAAACATTCTGCAATTTCTCTAATTTTTTTTCCATCCCGAAGATGAGTAAAAATTTAGACTTTTGTTCCTCCGTTAGCTTCGGTATGATGTATAAAATGTGGACAAATTAGGTATTTGCTTTCAAACAAAGATAAATATTGCATTCAAAACAAAAGCAAAAGACAGTGTCAAAATAAAAAAAAGTGACTTTGACATCCCAATCCTAGGTTAACTTTGGCTTTAGTTCAGAAGAGTCAAATGGGTAATTTTTGTCCCAGTTACTTTTGGTGACGATCGTACTTGGAATTTTGAAAATTTCTCCACAGTATACCAAAGAGCTACTAATTATGCAACTTTGCCCTCATTTAACTGTCCTTGTATCTTTGACTGTTTCAGAGATCTCAATGCTCGTACATCAAATTTGTAACACCCTGGGTTACAAGACATAAGCGAAGAAATAGGCACATATTATGTAGTTATTGTGTCTTGTCCTAAATTTTTTCTGTAACCTAACTCACTGGCATCATGCCTAGGCGATGGATATAATTTTGTAGATATATGTTAGTATGTAAGTATATTGTTTAAATAATCTCTTACGCTCTAGCACGATATTTCTCTAATAATTAGTATTATAACCATTTTTCTGCTGTGACTTACCAGTACTTATATGTTTTATTTTTATTTTAGGTATATGAACAAGTTAGAGTCCATATATTGTTTAACTTTGTCAAAGTTAGGTAACATATACATAATTGTTAAGGAATCGCTGTACAATGATGTTCCTTAGACCTAAAATAATCTAAAAATAAGATTTTTGCGTTGTTTATGTCATATAAAGTGCCTTAAGTGCCAATAATTCTTTTTTTGAATAATTTATTAAAAATTGAAAGGTAATTATGCATTTTCATCGCTACTTATTTTCAATATTCATCTTATTCTATATAAAAAAACTGATACTATTAGAAATTGATTCAGTTGTAGAGGTTTAATTCAATAATTAAAATAAATTTAGTGAATTGTAACACTGACTAATGTCTGAAAGTTGATTTTTTGTATTAATCTGTGGAGGAAAGACAAATGTGCAATTTTTTACAATAATTTATAACAAATAACAAGTGTTTTAATTTACGCCACTATGTATGTCCAATAAAGTTTTAAAAACAATTTAACTATAGATATGTGAAGGTTGAAACATTGTTTTTAAAATTATTTTTATGTGCAGTGAAATAATTTAATCTCCGATGGTGATTTCAGCGTTCTTCTACATCTCAAAAGAGTATTTTTTTTTTAGTTTCTAAACACTATGCAACAAAAAATTAAGTGGGTTTAATTCAGGTGATCAAAGAGGTCTATAATAATAAGAAAAAATCTTTATATATTCACTCAATTTTCATACCATAATAAAAATTGTAATGTTTCGTGAATTGCTTGTTTCAGCGTCTAGAGGATTGCTAACGTCTCTCCGGATTATTTTTGTTGTTGTGTTGGTCAACTCTTTGTGAATCTCGGAATCCAAAGTCTGTCCCAAAAGCATAAACTCTATTCACATCTGTCACTGACAAGGTGGTTATAAAACAACTATATGACTGGCCAGAGACGCCTTGTTAAGTCACCAAGGCTGACGTCATATCCGTCATATTTTTCCACTCTCCCTGAGTAGTGGCACATTTCGAAAATGGCCAGCGGTACACAGGTAATACAATTAATATAACTTGGGCTGTCCCTACATTTATGTGCTTATTACTTTTATTAATTATTCCTTTTTAAAATCCTTTTTAACTTCTCCATAAGGAAGTTGTAATAAGTAACGTCAAAATCTCACCTGAAGTTTTCAATAGGTAAAAATGATGTCAGAAAACTGGTCTGATGTTACAAAAATCACTTTCTTAATTTACAATTGATGTACAGTAATTAAAAATGAATTGTTTTGAAGAATAGTTAAAAAATGCATGATAATATGTAATTATGATCATAAGTGATTTCTTAACACCCAGTGTATTTTAGATATTATATGAAAGACTCCATTTTATTTAAGAGCCTTATTGATATGTCGTATATTTTCTCGAATACAATTATTGTGTCCTTATTTATAGGTATATTTGATGTCCGTTTTCTTAACATGTATATCCTTCGCATACTTGTTATATTGCTATTTTTATCCTGACTGATATTTTTGTTATTCCACCTTTATATTTTACTTAATTAGGTTACAGTTCGAATTGTACTTAACTTAGGATAGGAAATCTCATCAGCAATATTTATGAACAAAATCTTATGATGTAACCCGTCCAAGTAAAGAAGAACTATTGTAAGCAAATAATTATTATTGGTAATCGCCGAGTAATAATTTGAATGTTGAAAGTTGAAGGAAATTCGCCTATTTTCTATACTTTTATGGAAACTTATAATAGTGTTTTTTTTTCATAACAGTTACATTTTAATACCAAAGTAACAACTAATATAATATATATATATATATATATATATATATATATAATCTATCATCAATCATATATATATATATATATATATATATATATATATATATATATATATATATATATATATATATCTATCATCAATCATATATATGTTATATTCACCTTTCCAAATTTCACTTTTTAAAAAAAATATTTTATTAATACTTAAAAACACTACTTTATAATTTCAAAAATTAAACTAACATTCTAACAGCCTAAAATGTCAACTAACTATTTATTTACAATTCAGAACAATTTATATTAATTTGAATGCTGATGCAGCGTCTTCTATCCGTGCGAACTGCAACGGCTGGTTGCTGGCTCGGCATTCTCGGAGGTGTCGCAATTTCCTGTGCTCGATACCGTGTGACCGAAGGTCATCACCTGCACGTGGCTATCAGCGGATATAACAACTCCCCCTATGAAAGAAAAGTTGTTGCTTTGCAGCGACTTTTACAAGCCTTGGTGGAATTGAAGTTCTACTGCTTCTTCTATGGTCTCATCGGGATGGGCACTTGGTCTTCTTTTGGGCATCAAGTTCCTTATTCTTTGATGGACAGCGTCTCTGGACTTGGGAACTGGAGGTGCTGGTGGATTATCGTCGTTTGTAATTGCTATACCAATCCTGGGGTGTCTTTTACGTCGACATTTGCAGAGGATGTATAGAGTTACAAGTGCAACAATAAGAGTAATAGTGAAAATTGTGAACCAATGAACATGTTTGGTCACAAAGGGTCCACTGATGAGATTGTTTAGTTCGTCAGAATACTGATTGAGTTTGTGTTGGGCAATATTTAGATCCTCAATATCAAGTTTATTGAGTTTGAGAGGTTTCAGATCTAGGATCTGAGACTTTTTGGGAAGACGAATGCAGCATTCGAAGGGTATTTTTACCAGGTGATTTTGGTACGTGACAGTTTTGTATTTGTCAATGGGGTATTTGGCGTGCACCCTTGTGTTTCCAATGAAGGCATTGCATTCCGGTTGTAATTTTAGTAATGAGTTCATGTTGATTACGTTGGTGACGATGTTTTTGCTTCTGCATTTCACTGTGACTGGCAAGGGATCAGAAACTGTTATCAGCCAATAGTTTTGGTTGAGTTCCTGCACGTTGTATTCCTTGGCTAGCAACACAGAAGTCTGGCAAGTTGCTGGTAGTCGTGTCTGTTGTTTCAGTAGCTGGGCCTCGCAGATGGAGTCGCTATCGATTGGGTACGGCAGGACATCAGAGCAGATCTTTGTATTGCTCTTCAGCTGTTTGCAATTGTCCAAGTTTCGGAATGATACGTACAATAATGAATCATCATCACGCGCAATGTATTTTTTAGTGGTTGGTAATATGTGGTGGAAGCCTGTTCGATTGTCCAAGATCGGGATAGGGTACAAGTGATAAAGGGTATAGGTTTCAGGTTTGGTTAGTGGGATTTTTAGTACAAAAATAATTTTTTGATCAGATTGGTATGCTTCTAATTCAATTATATCGAGATATTCTGCTACATTTGATGAATAAGTAGGTAACGGTAAGTTGTTTTTTATTAAAGATCTAGAGATTTCTTGCAACGAGGTGATTCATTAACTTACAGCAGGATTATTTGCATCGTCGTGTTCTTAGCGTAGACTACCAGGGGCTTCACCGGGTGTTCCTTCCGTAGTTTTGCCAAGTGAGAGCGATTCGTCCTTCTTCTGTTTAGGGATTGGAATCCGCCGCTACCAGTTAGAAAACACTCTTGTTCTGACAGCGTTAGACAGATCCTACCGACTGCGCCAATTGTTATATTCACCTTTCCAAATTTCACTTTTTAAAAAAAATATTTTATTAATACTTAAAAACACTACTTTATAATTTCAAAAATTAAACTAACATTCTAACAGCCTAAAATGTCAACTAACTATTTATTTACAATTCAGAACAATTTATATTAATTTGAATGCTGATGCAGCGTCTTCTATCCGTGCGAAATGCAACGGCTGGTTGCTGGCTCAGCATTCTCGGAGGTGTCGCAATTTCCTGTGCTCGATACCGTGTGACCGAAGGTCATCACCTGCACGTGGCTATCAGCGGATATAACATATATATATATATATATATATATATATATATATATATATATATATATATATATATATATATATATATATATATATATATATATATATATATATATATATATATATATATATATATATATATTTATATATATATATATATATATATATATATATATATATATATATATATATATATATATATATATATATATATATATATATATATATATATATATATATATATATATATATATATATATATATATATATATATATATATATATATATATATATATATATATATATATATATATATATATATATATATATATATATATATATATATATATATATATATATATATATATATATATATATATATATATATATATATATATATATATATATATATATATATATATATATATATATATATATATATATATATATATATATATATATATATATATATATATATATATATATATATATATATATATATATATATATATATATAAATATATGACTAAGAATATTAAAATAAGATAAAGCCACTGAAAATTTTTGTATATTTAATCATGTCGACTGTTCTTGTAAGGTTCCTTAGAACGAAATGCTGTTAAAATTATGTAAATGTAAAAATGAAGGTGAGCATATTCTGAACTTTTTGATGTTGGATACAATTTGTGGTAAAACACAAAATATGGAAAAACAGTTATTTTGCCTAATTTTTGTTTCGGTTTTAAAGATTAAATCCTGTTTAAATATATATAATTGTTTATTACGTTTTGTTTGAAATCAAATCGTCTTGTCTACTTAAAAAAAAAACGAATAGTGTCTGGGGATCGTACACGAAGCTTCCGCATGCGCTATTGGTTAAGATACGTCATTCGGCGGCGTTAATACGTTATACTCCGCCAAATGATATATCTTAAATAATAGCTCGCATTGGAATAAAAGTCGAGAACCCTACCACTGAGCCACGAGGCTCACCCTATAATGAAACTGGTTTATACTCCTCCGAAATAAACGACAAATCAATAGGAAGCTTCCTAGGCGCTTTGGCATATTCGCTATCGGTCGTGGGTTGCATTTCTGCTATATACAAACATTAATATCATTGACCTACGAGGCTCATACCGAAAATTCAACAAAACTTGTTTATAGTCAGCCGAATGATGTATGTGGAGTCATCCTATCTACTATATCCAGACGGTATAGTGGCTAAACCCGGTTTAGGTGGTCACTTCTTTTAACAAAACTTATAATTCTGTCATGGAATTGTGTTTTAAAAATCAGATTGCGTTTTGATTAGCACTGGTTAAGCCTTTTTTTAGGTAATGTAAAAAAGTTAATCTATATTAAAACAAGGATCTTTTGTTAGGTGGATCTGCCCTGTTAGGTTACGCACGCACTGTAAAGTGGTGGGGATGGGGTTGCCCCTGTGTATCCGTAGGCGTTAATGAAGAAAGGAATCAACTTTTAAATTGGGTGATGATGTCCTATATACCCAGTTTGCAGTTAAAAAATGCTCTCAAACAGCTACAAATTAAAAAAAAATAACCTGCACCTGATTTTTCTCAGGTTAGGCTCTGCTTCTTCATTTGACTCCTAAAAAGCTGCATTATTTTTTTATATTTGTTGTGATGAAGTTACTACTACAAAGAACCATTGTGATTTTATGAAAGCATAAGGTTTTTGCTGAAGTATCTCTAATGTTTACAAACATTTTTAAAGAATCCATGAATTTGATTAGATTATAATACAAATTAATTCGCTTTTGTTGGAAATTCACAATGGTCAATGTATGTTTTCAAATTGTTACTCTGTAGATTTGCCTTTAATACGTTCATATTGTGATAAGAAGTAATAATTAAAATTCTAGTATATAAGCAATATAATTTTTTTATAATTCTAAGATATAGTTATGTTTTGTTCACCTTGGTGTTTGTAATGATCATCTGTTTTTGTAAACAAAATGTCAAATAATAATTATACATATAAGCCAATTATCTGTAGATACTTCAGAAAATTACTTTATATATTCAAAAGATGATCATAAATGTGAATGCCAATGTGATTAGCAAAATGTCTGTCCAAGATCTAGGTATCTATTTTGATATACATAATGTACTTAATTTTAAAGACCAAAGCTAATTGTAAATAAACTTATTTATACTCTGTGTTGTTTAATATTAAATTAATATATTATTATCAACCGCGATCAATGACTTCAAATAAAGTTTAAAAATTAATTACATAAAAAAAGAATAAACATTGGTAGTTATGTACACCATGTTGACTGAGTCTGAGCTCCTGTAAGCCATAAAACATCATTCAGGCGATTGGTAATTACTCTTAGTTTATTCAAAACAGCCTTCATAGCATGTTCACAGAAAAACATTCTAAACGCAACAAATAATCTAACATTTAAAAAAAAATAGATATAGATGAAATAATTGTTAATATATTTGGTTTTACAAAAAAAAAAAACAAAGGTGAATCTTCAAGGTCAGTGCTACAAATTAACCAGCATATAACTGAAGCTACTAGAATAAGTAAAACTAAATTAAAAAATGTTCTGAAAGTATGTAGGCCAATTGTTCAAAATGAGGTGAAAGAAAATAAAAACTTAAATCTATAGATCTGCTATATGCGATCAAGTTTGACATTAGACAAACATGACATAAGATAGTATTGTTTGTAAAGTAAAACAAAAAGAAACAGACACTGCAAGGACAAGTTTTTACAAAACTATCAAGCAAATGGATTCAAATATCGAAAAGAGAATTATTATAGAAAGACCTTGTGTTCTCAAGACTATAATTTTTTTTGATAATACTGTATTTTAAAGTTGAAAAGTTTCTTTTATATATTTGGATGAGGCATGGACACGTGGATATTCCCTAAACATACTCAAAAACGCATTTGGCAAATGACAACGTAAAGATGTTGCTAGTAAAGGTAAAATATGATAGTGGTGCGTGCATGCCAGTGGACAATATGGGTTTATTTGCCATGGGACAAGTGGGTATGTTAATTGACCATCAGTAATAGTGCTTGAAAATGCTTGATATCAATTAGCTTAAAAACAATCTTGATTTTCCAAAAAACACATTTAAACCAGATTCCTAATTCCCAAAGGACATGCCAAGCCTAATGAATATAAATTTGATAGTATAATTTATGAGGCTGGATATGAGATATCTCACTTAATTTATAGAACAATGTGGAATAAAGCTCCTAAAAACATTACTCCACAAATATGGCAAAAGTGTATAAAAAAATTGAATCTAATTACTTACTAATTACAGATTGTTGGTTTTGATAATAATTTAAAAGTATTTTACAGTGAAGCCAGAGTGTTTAGACTATGTTTCTGTTATCTACCCCATAATAAACAAAGTTGCAAAAACAAGTTTTGCATTTAAAGGGGTCAAGCAAGTCTACTTTTTATGCACTACTCACTCAAACATTAAAAAATGTTTCTTTTTTAATTTCCTCTATGAATTAATTTTTTTTAAAGGTTTGCAAATAACAATTTTCAAAAAAGTTAATAATCTTGGACATCGTTATTCAAATTCAACAGGGAACCACTGCTAATACCTATAGTCTTTGAGTAGATTACATGGTTCATTTCCATTTGTAGATATTCAACTTTTCAACAATAGTTCGTTCGTATTTAATAACCATTTCCACAGTTAAAGTCAAAAGCAGTGTTATCGTGCGGGTCATACGATTTAGCAGCGACAAACTTTTAAAGTTTGTTTTTCTTTTATTACGTGTAATAATATCCTCCGCATAAAATCCGGAAGATGAAAGATAGACCTATGATATTTTTATATGAAAAAAGAGGATACACATATAAATACCATCAGTTGCAAAAATCTTTGAGAGATGTCACTTCAAAGTCAGATTGACAAGTCAGTGACAAAATGAGTAATAGAAAACAATCTTTGGGTTTTTTGCATCCACAAGCGAAAAAAATGGTATTAAATCTAATAAAATATTACGAAAATAAAAATTCACCGGCCAATATACAGCAGACAGTAGCAAAAGCTCTGGGAAATCGGCATAAGGACTGTGCAGGAAATTGTGCATGAAAAAACATAATTTACTACCGAAGAAGATTAAGAAATTTACACGAAAAAAGCCAAAGACAGAAGACAAGTGACAATGTAAAAATGGATGTTCGCGAATGCAATTTACGATTTATACACATTAAAAACTAATATAACCCTTCAAGTTTTAAAAGAGCGTTAAAAAATAGAGGCACATTGGAAATTGGACTAAAATCGTTGTCAAAACTAATAAAAATGTTGGGTTTTCGATATAAAAAGGACTGTAATCGAAGATTTTTATGCGAGTTGCCACATATAGCAAGTTAGCGTATCCAGTTTTTAAAGAAATATACGGAAAATGTTAATTCAAAATTTAGAAAAGTGGTATTTTTTGACGAGACTTGGATATTTTCTAATGGAAGTGGTTCGAAATCTTGGCGAGTCCAAATTATATTACGCCGAAGTACTGGAAGAAATCTGTGGAACATACGGAGAAATTAATATGGGATTGGTGGAATCGAGAACAAATGATAATTGATCATCACTTGAGGACGACTCAGAAGATGAGGACTTTTTAAGTGATGATGATATTTTTTAGTCTATAATATTAAAAAGTTTTTGAAGGATTATATTAGTCTTTGTATAAATCATAAATTGCATTATGAATATCCATTTTTGCATTGTAACTTAAGTCTTTTGCGTTTGAATTTTTTCGTGTACATTTCTTAATCTTCGGAAGTAAATTATGTTTTTTTTTTATGCACAAGTTGCTGTACATTCCTTATATCGATTCTCAGAGCTTTTGCCACTGGCTCCTGGATATTAGCCAGGGAATTTTAATTGCACCATTTTTTTGCTTACTTTTTTAGTACATTTGTAATTTTGTAGGCAATAAATAAATAATTATAGAATACTTGTTCCAATTTTAAAGGGTGTTAGAAATAAGTAAATTTTTTTATTAATTGTAAGACAAAATTTGATATATAAAATACAGTAAAATCACTTTACCAGAATCTCGAGGCTAACGAAATATACATATATATATATATATATATATATATATATATATATATATATATATATATATATATATATATATATATATATATATATATATATATATATATATATATATATATATATATATATATATATATATATATATATATATATATATATATATATATATATATATTATATAATTACAACACCTAAGGTCTAGCGAACCTTCTCATCTGGAGAAAGCACCCTACATTTCTAAATTCCAACATCTAAGAGCTAGCGAACCTCCTCGTCTGGAGAAAGCACCCTACCTTCTAAATTACAACCCTTAAGGTTTAACAAGTGAATAGTAATTATCTAAAGCCCATCAGGCTCTCATAAGATTAAGGGGTACTTCTTACCAATATTTGTTCTGTAATTATCTAATAATATTAAAAGGGGATACGTTAAAGGGGTGGGTTTCTTTCGAGTGAAGAGAATGTGCATCTTATTACTATGGTATTTGTATAAGACTATTCTGAATAATATAACCGCACCTTATTTTTATGAAACTTGTTCTTTATTTCAAATCCAAAAAAAAACTCAAGATTCGTAAAAACTCTTTATTGCCAAAGAAACATATTGTACTGACAAAGCAAAGACTAATTAAAAGAAATATCAATTAAGAAAATCCATCTGAGTTTACGCTTATTATTGCAGTCAAAGAGGTGACAATATATATATACAATATATATAGCTTGTATTTTTCGCATGCATGGCCCTTAATTTTAGACTGAAATTTGAAGAAATAAGTAGTTTTTTAGCTATGCCGCTAACGGACAGACTGACGGACAGACATACCTACAGACAGACGGAATTGAGAAAACATGTTTTCCGGCATCTAGGGACCCTTAAACGTAAAGATCTGAAAAAATCTCACGAGGGAAGTAACAACTAATTATCTTGTGTTTTTAACAAAAGTGTATTTTTGCAAAACAAATTTTTTTTGTTATCACAATACAAAAAAAAACAAGTTTTCTTTGCACAGGGGTGGCCCGCATTTAAATAAATGACACTGTATAAGTGGTTAGATTTTTAGGTCAAGCAGAGCTCATAATTTTTGGTGATTGATAAAAAAATCTCACTTTCATTAAGTGGCTGTATAAACAGAACATATCCTGATTGTTCCACTGATTCGAACCGCCTTCCGACTTTATTAAGCCGCTTGCCATTTTGTGCATTTTTGTTTTTGCCAACCAAAAAATTTTAACCAAATACTTATTTAGCGAGTTTTCTTATTTAGTCCCTCGGCATTTAATATATAAAATAATATTAAGTGGCTATCTTAATAATATTGCGTAATATAATAAAAAAATGTAAATAGCCCATCGAGATTTAATAGCTCGATAAAAGAATCAGCCATTTTGGTATTCACTGTGTTTTCTGATTTGATTCATAATGTTGGTGACCTTTGGACCCGCACGATAAGACCGCATTCGACTATACTTCAAATTTTTAATAGACTTTCAATTTGCCAGACATTCTTAATAATTAATAGGAAGTTTAATGGCCATTCGGACAAATAATCGATTCGCCCCCCGCACACGCGCGCGCCGCTATTACGCTCGAACCGTAGCCTCTATCGAAAAAACTCATACCACGAAAAACTTGCGGTTTTAATAGACTTTCAATTTGCCAGACAGTCTTAATAATTAATAGGAAGTTTAACGGCCATTCGGACAAATAATTCTGCCTTTGATAAGCTAATCCAGGTATAGGGTCCAAATCTCATGGACCATTATATCGACAAGCCTTTAAGCATTTTTCATCATCTCTACCGGCACAATTGACGATATGGCTGTATTGGCCTGATGAGCCCCAAAAGGGCGAAACGTCGTCAGTTGTGCCGGTAGAGATGATGAAAAATGCTTAAAGGCTTGTCGGTATAATGGTCCATGAGATTTGGACCCTATACCTGAATTAGCTTATCAAAGGCAGAATTATTTGTCCGAATGGCCGTTAAACTTCCTATTAATTTATCTACGGACGTTATTTACTTTTTATTCTTAATAATTATATCAATTAAATTAAATTGTTTAGTAAATTTTTCCAGAAATTTTTGAACTTTCTTTATCTCTAATGGGAATATAAAAATAGCAGTTAAGTGACATCTAATATCATTGGGTTAAACAATATGTTGTGTACCATAACATTTAGGACTTTGACAAATATCCTGACGTTAGGAAGGGAGAAAGGACAATGCTCTACTAACTAGTGCAGTCAACGTCAATACACTGCTCCTTATGGCAGAGTTCTTAAATTTCTGGGGTATCTTTGAAGATAAAGATATTAATGCTAGTATATTTATAATCAGCAAGAAATACTCACTTGATGGTCATATATATATATATATATATATATATATATATATATATATATATATATATATATATATATATATATATATATATACAGAGTTCCATTAAAAAAATCATGTAGTGTTTTCTAAATATTTTGGATTCTTCCTATTTATATAAATACTATCTACAAAAAATTACATAGTGAATCTACACATTATTTAATATTTTTTTCTATCTCCTAAAAAAACTAGGTGTTTAGAAATGTAGGACATTTTCAAAAGCTAAAAACTCTTTCAGCAAAAATGTCTACCATTACTTAAATTTATATACAAATAAATGGACCCTTATGTGTTGGCATTTGACATAACAACAAATAGGAAAAATATTTTTTTTTAAATATAATTGTGGTGCTCAACTGGACAGGTGAACAAGCTTCTATATACAATAATCACATGTAAACATTTTAAGGCAATACTCAGAGATTAAAGAGGTGTTTAATATAATGATGGGTCTGCCAAACAAGTTTTCAGCTGGCCTTGATGAGATCCCCTCTGTACTTGTTGAAGTATGTGTCACTATCGATCTGCTCTCCTCTAGCAGATACTGTTAATGGATGTTTTGCCTACGGTATGTTTCCATCAGAGTTAAAGAGGCAAAATTGATCCCAGTCTTTAAAAATGGTGACAAACATGATGTTAAAAACTACCGTCCTATTTCACTACTTTCCTCAGTGTCAAAGATTTTTGAGAGAGTGATATACAACAGGCTTATAGCTTTCATAAATCAAAATCAAATTTTATCTGATCATCAGTATGGCTTCAGGTCAAACATGTCAACTAAGCTTGCTATTTTCAATGCCAGCAGAAAGAACGATTGTCGAACAGCTGGATGTCAACAACAAAGTTGCTGGACTGTATTTCAATCACTCAAAGGCATTTGACAATATCGAACACTAACTCTTGATGGAAAAGCGTCACAGCTATGAGGTGAGGGGTCCCTGTACTGACTTGCATAAAGTTTCTGGGGATATATCTTGACCCTACTCTTAACTGGGACCATCACACCTTGCTTCGAGGTTGAGTAGTGCTTGTGCACTTGAGGGACTTTCCACAACAGCATTCGTCTGTTCTATTTTGGCTGTGTACAGTCAATAATCAGCTATGGGATACTCTTTTGGGCTTCGTCTTCTGGGGCAAGGAACATTTTTAAGGCCCAGAAGAGAATAATATCCTGTATTTAAAACTTAAGCCCAAGAACATCCTGGAGGCAGCATTTTTTTACTTATGGATTTTGACCATCCCACCAATATATGTTTTGAACCTCGTAATGTTTGTGCAGAAGCATGGGTTATTTTATTTATTTATTTATTCATAAAATACACTACAGAATCAGGATTCTAAATGGTATACAAATATATATATAAAAAAAAAGAAGATAACACAAAAACTAAAACTAAACTAAAAGAGAAAAACAACAAATTATCTGCAATACTACAAAAGATGCAAAATGCAAATTAGTAAAATGAAATAAAATGATTAAGTTGTGCCGAACTTCAGGAATCTTTTGAGGGTAGGAAGACTTATGTTGAAAATGTCGCAGTCATTATAAAATTTGTTGTGGTTGTGACATAGATGGTCAATAAAGGAATTTTGGCCTTAATTGGTACGGTGTCTTCTAACGAAGAAGAGGGAGGTATGCCGTGTGCGTCGAACTGGAACCAGAAAGCTTACCCGACCCAACAGGATAGGGCAGTCGATAGTACCGTTGAGAAGTTCAAAAGCAAACAGAAGGAGAGCTTGTCTGCGTCTTTCAGCTAAGCTTTGCATACCACAAAGGAGTAATCTCGTACTATAATTTACATTTTGATATGGAAAGTGAAATTTACCTAACAAGTAATTAGAAAATTTGTGTTGAACTCTTTCAACTCTCTCGATGTGGCATGCATAGCGAGGGTGCCAAATGATGGAGCAGTATTCAAGGTAGCTCCTGACAAAGCAGTTATACAGTCATATGATGGCCCTGGTGTCGTTGAAGCATCGGGAGTGCCTCCTGATAAATCCCAACATTCGGATGGCCTTGCATACAATGGAATCGATATGCTCGTTGAAGGTTAACATACTATCAAATGTTACACTTAAGTCATTAACTGTGGACGAAACCTCTAGGAGTGAGTCGTTAATCCTGTAAGTATTTAGTATGGGGTTCTGGGATCGCGAGAAGTGAATACAGGAACACTTATTTATTACTATCACTATATTAATAGTGAGAAGGTTTGTCTTGCACCAAAAGACAAATCGGTCTAAGTCAGACTGTAGTGCAGAATTGTCCAAGCTGTTGGATGTGAAAATTTTCAGGTCATCGGCGAAAAGAAGACATTTGCTGTTAATAAAGCAAGACATGACATCGTTGATAAATAGGAGAAATAAAATTGGGCCAATGTGGGACTCTTGAGGCACGCCGGACGCGACTGATATGACACGAGATACCAAATTATGTACTAAAACACGTTGTTTACGGTTGCTCAGATAGGAGCTAATCCAGTTTAAATAATTGCCTGATATTCCAATGTCGGAAAGCTTTCTTAGTAGCAGCCTGTGACACACACTGTCAAAAGCTTTCGACAGATTGGTATAGATAGAATCGACTTGCTGGCCAGCTTCAAGGGAAGAGACTAGGTAATCTTGATAAATGGCGAGGTTGGTTGCTGTGGATCGGCCCCTATAGAATCCATGTTGGTTTGGTATGTAATGTAATTAGAGTAAGTGGCGAATATTTCCTCGGTCAGAATGGCTTCGAATACTTTTGGAATAGAGGAGATCATTGATATGCCTCTATAATTTGAAATGTCAGTTTTGGACCCTTTTTTGTATATTGGTACTAGGTTGTTATTTGAGGCAGTATGTTGAGGGTATGTCACTCACCACCAGAGGCTGGGGTGATCTTAGAATTCCGAGACACTTTTCTATCTTCTATGAGAAGGGTCCATAATATCTAGGATACAGGCATATCATAAGATTCCATCATCAATTAGAGAAATTAATAATTGTGTTAAATTCAAAAAAGCAGTGACCGAGTTTCTGCTGGAGTAATCTCTGTATAGTTTTAACCCAGACTTCTAGATTATATTTAATTTTTTATACTTTTTATTTGAGATTTTTTTTAATTTGTTGAGCATGTTAAATTACTTTAAATGTATTGCATTGTACCTATATTTTTCTTTTTTTTTGCATTATTTGCCATTGTAATAATATTTATATGTTTATTTATATTGTATCAAGATTGTGAAACTTCATTGTGTTTTTATATAATAAATGATATTATTATTATTATCATCATATCTGAGCTAAGAAACATTGCTTAATGTAAAAAGGGGCTAAAGAAAAGATATATTCACGAAAATTCTAGACCTAGATTATTTTGACTAGAATGCAACAAAATATATCATTTTGTAACAATCATCGGTTAAAAAAAACACTGACAAAGTAACTAGGTTACATAATACTCCGTAAAACATATTTGTTATAGATCCCTGCATTTACTCTTTCTGGGCCATAAACTCAATACCTAATGCTAGACAATGTCAAAAACTGCAACCCAATATTTTAATTAGAGAAAATATTAATAGTTGAATTTTGTCCAAAAATTTGCATGTATTAGTTACTAGTTCGCCTGTCCAGCAGTTTAATTTCTGTACTCTATCAAATAAACTTGTCACTCTAGCAACTCTTCTTTTATCATGGATTTTACCTATACAGTGACAGTCAATAAAATATGCCTCAGCTAGGTGACAAAGTGTCTGAATAAATAGGATCCTAAATCTGCTATGAATGGTTATTTCAAATTACGTACTCTCTAACTTTTTATAGAAATTGTAGCAACATCAAACATCGCCTTAAAACATTTCAGACATTATGATTGAATTTGAGATTTCTTTTATTTCTTTACTTATAATAACATTTATTTAACAAATATCACACCTATAAAACATTCTCAAATCCATTTAACCATTTTTTTCTTAAGTTTCTTCTCAAAGTGTCACCATCCATGCGATCAGGTAATTTAGTAAACTCTTCTGAAAGCTGCAACTGCTTTTCAACTGGACCCAAACTTTTTATTATCCGAAGTTCACCATTTTCCTTCAGATATGTTCGATCTGTCTCTTTGGGAAATCCATCAGGAAATGTAATTGGCACTATTTCAATTGCATGCTTTATTTTCCACAACCTGCCGTTGTTTTCCGGGATGTTCTTTATAATAACAAAATCCTGTGAAAAAGGAAAATAATTTTAAAGTAGGAAATAGTTTACTTGAAATTTAATAACAACATACTTTTCCATCCAATTTAAACTCTTTAAGAATATTCTTTTCCCAATAAGGTAACCCTTTCAGTGGCTTTATGCGTCTGACCCGGAATAGTTTACTTGGTTCATAAGGAGGGTCTTTGAAGTCAGGATGCCTAAAAGATAATATATTTATCAGAAGTAGGTAAAAAATAAAGTACTGTACTCCAAAATATCATTTTGGTCCTTACCTAGGGTAATATTTAAAACAAGGATATTGAATACCTTCGTTACGCCAATTAAATTTGCATTTCCCCACACCTCTTTTCAAAATTAATGTAGACGGAGATACTATTTTTAGAATGGAGTTGCTAAACATTATTTAATATTTGTGAGCCCTCCTTAATTAAACCTGATTTTCTTTTATTTATTCACAAAAGAGAGAGCCTTTTTTGTGTATTTATTAAAATTTACTTTTTTATCTTAACCTCTTTCTTTGGTCAGACAAAAATTTTTTTTTTTAATTTTATATTTAATTTCATCGATAGAAGTTCAATTTATATTATACGATTTAAATGTTAAAAACCTTTTATTTATGTCGCATTTTGTGGTAATCTGACAACGCTGTAGAAGGCTGAGTATCCAGTTTTTTAAGATTACATTACATATTTGGATATTCAGTTCAATAATCGCAATTTGTCAATTACCGAGTAAAGTCATTTACACGGAAACCCATGTCACTTAAATTGAGATATGTTTTCTGGTAGATATGTCTATTTTTTAAAAATTTTATAGTTTGCATAATTTGCTAAGATGGCTACGTAGTTAATTTTGAAAAATATGCAGAATTAAAAAGGTCCGTGTCCCATAACAATCTCTATCTAACGCAACATAATCTATTGGCTACGTGTATCGTTTCTGCGTTGAAGACATATAATTTTATTTTTAAAACACACGAAATTTCGTTGCCAACTAACGGATCTATTGGGCCATGAACGGATTCAGTTTATCCCAAATTACATATATTTTACTAAAATTTATTCATGTTTTATAATTACTAAAAAAGCGGTTTTAATTTCATTGATTTTTCCAGGAATATATTGCCATGCGAGAATAGAAACTTTTCATAGCGGATCTTTTATATTTCATATATAAACAAAAGTATGCCTGTCCCTGTGAGAAGAACCTAGAACAAAAACAACATAATTTTACGTGTAAGCAAAACATAATGACATGTACTTTCTGAAATTTCAGCAGTAGTCTTTAAATTTTAAACGAGATACGTAATTTGTCGGCGACGGGCTAACATTTTTATAGCTAGTGCCGATTGTTGAAACATATACATAGGCAAATTGGAAAATTTTAAGCCAACATATGAAAAAATATATATATATTATTTGTAATAATAATGTGGAAATTTTAATATTTCGCCCCAAGATAATTAAAACCTTAACTACTCTATTAAATATACTAATCAAAAATCCTACGAAACTGTCAATTTTAAATAATCCAATTTGTCGACAAAATAGATCTTTCACATTCACGTTTTAATGGCTGATGTGTTTTCGTTCGAACAGTAGGCGAAAAATCCTTTAAAAGCCAAATCATCTTCTGAAAAAATATATTAGAAAACTTAATATAATCAATAATTAAGAATGGCTGACAAGGTTAGTAATATATCTTTTCTTTTAACGTAGTGCAAGCATTTAATTTGATTAGTCAGTTTACTATTTACAAAATCCTAACTCTATGAAATGAAAAATATGGCTAAATTAATAAATTGTTTTAGGCAGAAGAACAAGTTAAGAAGAAGAGGACCTTTAAGAAGTTTACCTATAGAGGAGTCGATTTGGATCAACTTCTTGATATGCCAAAGTAAGTGTAATTTTGAAAATATAGTTAATAGTATCACTATTAACAATGGGAGAATGGGACCTGCTTTGTAGCTAATTCTTTGAAATTAAAAATAAAAATCAATATCTGTTTGAAGAGTAGTTTTAAAAAATAAAGGCTGACAATGTGAGTTTGTAATAACATAGATATGTCTTATATCATCAATAAAATACTAAAACTGAGTGGTGTTCGATTGAATGGCTGTGTGATGAATGATTTTGATCAACTGTTTTTCAGATAATATATTTTATTTAAGAACAATGCATGTTAAGAGTTCAAAGGGATATCTCATGTAAAACTATTTTTTTTGTAGTTTTAGTTGTAATCTTATGCAAAAATAGAATATCTACATTTTAATAAAAAAAGAAATAGAATTGATAACCATTTTTCTACATCTTACGCACAAAATAAAGGAGTAGGTGCCTAGGCAACAGTCTTTCCTCCCACATCCAGATTACATAGATGATTAACATATACATTAAAACAGTAACTTGTTGAACACTAAAAGGGACCACCAAGGGTCACTCAATACATCAATAATCCTGACATGCTGAATATCATCCATAGATAGTTTTCAAAGATTTTCAACACAACACCTCTCACCCCTTCAAAGCTTTAAGCAGTATAAGTGGGATAACATGTCAAATCCAAAAATAGTGCTATACATTTGACACCCCTGTTCAGATTCTGTGTAATGTTACAAGTTGTATGTTGCATCGGAAGTGCTTTGACCCAGTATGCATCCAAACTCATTTTGGAAAAAATTCATTGATCTTTTTTGATGGTATTCTTCAAACGTTTTTGCTAAGTTTGAAATCATAAAAATTAAATTAATTATATGGGCTACAAGAGAAGTTTTTAAAATTTTTATTGAAATATGGATACCCAAAGAACAGTTATTTTATAATAAATTTATGTGTGAGATTATTTCATTTTTATTTGTTGTCATGAATAACTTTGAGGATGATAAATTATTAACATTTGAAGGAGTTCAGTTGGAGGCATAAGCATCCCGGTTGGCTGTTACAAAGATTAACTATTTTTGTTTGATCAATTAGAAGCATTTTTTTGTTTATCATGTTCTGGCCAGTTTGGGAAATTCTGTTTTTATATATTTGATTTTTTGTGAGCTCTATTAATTTATTTGATCTATTCCTATAATTTTTTGAAATTTAGTGCTTATTATGATTTTATACTCAGAATTATTTATTCTCTGTGATTTCACACATTATACGGTTTAAATATCCCCAGTAAAAAAAAAAGTTCATTGGGAAAGGTTTGGTGAGTGCGGAGGTTAGGGGACGTCACTGAACTTAGATATAATTTTCTTTGGAATTTTTGCTATTGTGTACAAATCATTAGCCCTAAAATAGGCTACAAAAATAAAAGCATGATGCTCTTTGGACCACATCTTTTTGCTTAACAACAAATCCACATGTTTTATCTAACTGTAGTAGTTCCCTCCCCCTAATGCTGTTAGTTATAAAATTATTTAGATTTTATTTCATACTGGGTATCGTAGGATTTACTGTAGATTAGTAAAACCTGCAAAAAACTTTTTATTGTGAAAACCGACTTTCAGGTGAGAAGAATATACAAAAAGAGAGTTGGTGCATTATTAATGACGTTCGAAACAAATCTGGTAGAACTGGCTCTGATGCTGACATTGATCCAGATTTACTAAACGGTTTTTATTGCAGTATTGCGGGTAGAAGTTGGCTGTGGGAGTTGATCCTCTATCTTATTTGAGGGATTTTTCTGTACCTGGTTCTTTTTACTTCTTCCCTACACATAGCCAGGAGATTAGGGAGACTCTCCTTGGTATCAAAAACAAGAAAAACTCGTGGAGATGATGAAAATTTAGCTGAAGTTCTCTTAAAGATACCGAAATATGCTTTGGATGCCCTTGCTTTTGGCATTAATGATTCCTGGTCTAAAGGAGTCTTTTCTTCATGCTTAAAATTGGCAATATTGATTCCTTTGCATTTTTTATTCATTTATCTATTTATTAAACAAATTTAACAATATACTCTATTATAATTCCTGCTTCCTAATGCATAAAATATTAGACATTATCTTATCTATCTTGCTTCTAGATGTGGAAAAATCTGTTTGTGCTAAATAAATAAAGTAAATATTAATATTAATTACTAATCGTATCTCAAAAAATTCCTAAAAATTCAATCAATGCTATAAATTTAATAGATATCTTGAGGCATTTAACATACTTACCCTAAGTCAATTCAGATTTCAAAACACAAAAGGGACCCACGATGCAATCTTTAGTTTTGTCGAGAAATTTTATAATAACATTAATCAGGGTGAAGTGGTGGCAGCGGTTTTTCGTGATCTCTTAAAAGCTTTTGACTGTGTCGATCACAGAGTACTGCTGTCTAAGCTTGAATTGTATGGTTTCAGGGGTTCAGCACAATTGTGGTTTTCGTCATATCTCTCAGGTCGATGTCAGTTGGTAACTGCTTCTGATAGGCGGTCTTCGTCATTATACATAAGTTGTGAGGTTTCGCAGGGGTCTGTTTTGGGCCCCCTCTTATTCTTAATTTATATTAACGACCTTGTAGGGGTTAAAATATCAAGAAGATTTACGCTGTTTGCTCAGGACACATCCATTGTACGGCATAATAAAGAGATTGATCAGCTTAGGAAAATTATAAACCATGACTTGTTGGGAGGTTAAGTGATGGTGTGACTCTACAGACTTTCTTTTAATTTGACAAAAACTAATATTATTGGTTTTAAGTGTGACATGCAGGACAGCAATTGGATGGTGATCTCTTCCTTCGCTTCATTTTTGTTGTAGGTCAAAGAGAATCTTATTTTGGCCCCAAAAAATTCTGACGCTCAGCTCTTTGTTTATACTTGAAACAGCATCTCTAATATATAAAAATTGAGACAACGTCCAGCGTGCTACTGAGCTTTGGATTTGCCTTTGCCAGTTTTGACTAGTGCTTTAACTAAAAATTCTTTCATTTATGAGGGCAGGAAGTTTTTTAACCATTTGCCAATTCATATTAGAACAATTGGGTTGTTAAAACAATTTAAAAGGAGTCTTTAAAAAGTATTGTTAGGTAAGGCCTACTATAACTTTGCCGAATTTTATGCTGACCAGATTGTTTAACATCTTTGTTTTGTTATGTGAGCTTATATATATATATATATATATATATATATATAAATATATATATATATAAATTGTATATATATATATAATGGAAATAATGGAATGTCTCTCTCTATTTGATGCAATTAAAATATACAGGGTGTTCCATTTAAAAAAAAACGAGTTATGGACATTCTATTCCTATATAATAAACTATATTTTTATACACCCTGTATAACCTTTTATTAAAAAATACCTTCAGCTGTCAATTAATATACATATATATATATATATATATATAAAAATTTCAGAATTCTGGGACAATATTCTAAAAATATATCGTGTTTTACATTGAAGCCGATTTGACCCTTAAAAATTAGAAAATAATTTTTATTTCCAAAACTGCTCAAAATATGTATAGAACATACTACATAAAAAATGCTAGAATAGTTATATAGAATTTGACAATGCAATAATATACAGGGTATTGTATTTAAAAAAAGAAACTTCCTGTCTGTCTGCAATAGAGCTGGCAACGCCGCAACTTCGAAAATATTTTTAAAATATAGTTCACTTAGTATGAACCTTACCCAAATCTATAATATAAATATCTTTATATATATATCTATATATATATATATATATACACCACTATATATATATATATATATATATATATATATATATATATATATATATATATATATATATATATATATATATATATATATATATATATATAATTAATTGTATGATATTCTTTTAGCTGTACTTTTTTGCGTATATAACATATATATGTTTATATTTTATATTATTTTAATGTTTTTTTTTTAATTTTATTAGACTTTCTAAATTCATTTATTATTCTAAATAATAATTAGTATGTAAAAGACCATTCTATATTAAACTGAATAGATAACTAAGCAAATCAGATCAATCAATTTGATTTAGATAACTATTAACTATCTGAATAAATTTACTGGGAATGTAACATGTTCTCGTTTCTAGTGAACAACTTATGGAACTCATGCACTGCCGTGCCAGAAGGCGTTTCAGTCGTGGACTTAAACGTAAGCCAATGGCTCTCGTCAAAAAGCTGAGGAAAGCTAAGAAGGAAGCTCCACCTCTAGAGAAACCAGAAATTGTCAAAACCCACCTTCGTAACATGATTATCGTTCCTGAAATGGTTGGATCTATTGTAGGAGTATACAATGGAAAAGCCTTCACGCAGGTTGAAATCAAGCCCGAAATGATCGGTCATTATTTAGGTGAATTTTCTTTAACGTACAAACCTGTCAAACACGGTAGGCCCGGTATTGGTGCCACCCACAGTTCCAGGTTTATCCCTCTGAAATAAATCTTTTTTTTTTATATGTTGTGTATGTTAGATCTAAGATATGTTAAATGTATTGAAATAAAGGTTTTCTAGAGGGAAGTTATTTTTGTTTTATCCAACTTCTTATTTGCTTAAAAAAAAGATGCATTTTCCATTTTGCAAAAATAATACAATAATTTACTGGGAATTGATTTTGTTTGATGTTGTATAATGCCTACAAACCGTATTGATGCCAATATCAAATAATAAGTTAATGTATTAATATATTAGATTTGTGTGATTCATATATAGGCTTACGGCTTTTATTATAATAAGTTCAAAGGTAGTAAGTCCGTAACAGCCCAAAAAGTTGATTTTTTATATTTGCTTGAGATTTGTTCTTTAAGGCAGTTAGTTGGTAGTGTTAACGTTACCAGATTTTTGGTAAACTTCTTACCAAATCATTCTAGGAAGCAGGAGAGTGTTAAAAAAAAGTTATATCTTCTGTTAAACAACTGTACTGCCTGTATTTGATTTTGATAGATTAAGGCATTACTTATTTTAAAATTGCCATCTACTGAGTTTAAATATAATGCAAGCTTTTAAGACTGGTAATCATGATTTATGGGATGATAAATAATTACGAAGAGGTGCAATTCATGGTTTATATCAAAATTTTGATTTTTACGCCATATTATCATTAAAAAATGCACAAACTTACAAAAAATTATTTATTTATTTATGTAGTATTGTCTTATAGGCAGATAAACCACCCATTTACAAGACAATTTAACTAATTAATTTAAATAGAGTATTGCAAAATTTACGACATTAAACTTAAAAGGACATAAAAAAAGTATAGTATTATAATAGTAAATTCTAATTCTAAATACAATACAACGAAACTTTTACAAATATCCAACCACTTAATATGGGAATAACAGACAAATACAGCAAATGCAAAAAACATCATCACAGAGTAAGATGTAATACTGTCTTTCTAAATTCCCTGTAACTAAAACTGAAAATATCCAGGTCAGTATTATGAGCGCTGATGTTGTTGTAGTTGTTACAGATTTGGTATAAGGGAGCTTTTTTCCCGGTGTTAGTATATGAAGCATTTATGTAGAAAAAATTGGGATTTCTAGAGTTATATATTGGAACGTGGAAGTTTAATTGTTGAAGTAATTCCGGGCAGTTTATTAAGTTGTTTGTTAGTTTAAACAAAAATATAAGAGAAGCATTTTCTGTGATTTTCCAGTGTGGCAACACTGAACTGGTTTAGTAACACATCATGGTTGAAGCCCCTTTCTAGGTAATGACCCTCGACCCTAAAGAACAAGAACTTAAGAAATCTCCTCTGCACATATTCTAGCCTGTCGATATGAATTTTATAATTTGGCGACCAAATTAGTGATGCATTATTGAGTTTGGATTTTACAAGAGAATTAAAAAGTATTTTGAGACAGGAAATATTATTAAAAGATTGTGCAGAGCGTATAAGAAATCCCAGTGCTCTCAGCGCCGATTGTGTCGTCTCCTGAATATGCTGTGAGGACATTTTTTTGTCCATGTATACACCCAAGTCCTTAACGCTCTCACATTTCTCAAGGGGCGCCTCATTTATCTTATAGGAAAAGTCAATATCAGATGGCTTTAGTGAGAAAGATACTTGTTTCCACTTACTGATATTTAAAGGTAATTTATTGTTAGCACACCACTTTACGATTATGTTTAAGTCGTTCTGGAGGGCAATGCAGTCTTTGGGTCTGAAATTTCACGAAAGATTTTGAAGTCGTCTGCGAAAAGCAATTTCCTGCTAGTAATACCTGTTGTGATATCATTGACAAATATTGAAAAAATAAGTGGGGCAAGATTACTACCTTGGGGTGCTCCGCTTGTAGCGATGAATTTATCAGACCTATATCCAGAGTATTCAACGAATTGCTCACGATTTGACAAGTAAGATGTAAAAAACAAAATTAAGTTTTCATCAAAACCTATGGCTTGCATTTTTGTAAGTGTCATGCTGTGGTCCAACCTGTCGAAGGCTTTGGAGAAGTCTGTAAAGATTGTATCTACTTGGTTTTTATTTTGAAATGCTTGATATATAAATTGGGAAAAACAAGCCAAGTTTGTTACTGTAGATCTTTGTTTGTAAAAACCATGTTGTTCAGTTAGAATTACATTTTTTACTTGGTGGAAAATGCGTTCACATAAAGCCATCTCCAGAGCCTTCGCAAAGTTGGAAAGTATTGCAATAGGTCTGTAGTTTCTTACTATACTCGGTTTACCTGTTTTCAAAATGGGGCACACACGTGCCACTTTCCATAGTTCGGGAAACACGCATGTTTTAAGAGAAAGGTTGAAAATGAAGCAAAGAGGCGTGACCAATTTATGCTTTTAATGAGATCTTTCGTATACCAAGAAGGATACGAATATTTAGACATTTTTTATCTAAGTAACGGGGTAGTCTGATCAAATGCCTCGCGCAAACGCTCATAAAAATAGTTTACTACTACATTAACATCATTTAACAAGAAAAGATTTTCCCAGTTGAAGTCATAAATCATGTTGTAGAGGAGTACAAAGTTTGTTTTATGAAAATTATACCTTTTGCTAGAATCATCAATAGGAAAATTTTTCTGAGGCGATTCTGTTTTTATATTTAGTGATATCAGGAGGGTTGGATGGTATGCATCCTCCGGAACAAGGGGCGGTGTCTCGCTGGAGACAATACAAGACAGATCAGATATTACAAGGTCAAGTATGTTATTGTAATTGTTTCCTATGAGATTGAGTTGAGTAAGACTGAAAAGGGCTAGAAATTCGTGCAATGTACTAAGTTTTGTATTCATGTCATAATTTGTACCCACAGGATGAAAACGCGTATTGAAGTCCCCAATCATAATGGTGTTAGAGATTCGAAGCACTCAAAAATTTGAGTATACAGCTCCACAGCAACGTTTGGTTGTATATAGATTACAAATACATATATAGGTTTATTGTGAGTAAGTAATATTTTGCATCCAACAACATCAGCGCTTGGCACACACCTCTCAAAGTCTGACAAATCAAGTTTACTACACTTAAGCTCATTTCGTACTGCCAGCAGTACACCTCCTCCATTTGATAGATTAAGTGCATCAAGATCCCTATCCTTCCGAAAGACAGTGTAGCTGTCATGGAAGAGTTCACTGCTGAATATGCTTGGCTGCAACCAGGTTTCAGACACAGACACCACACTGTAGTCCGCTGCAGATAGTGAGGTATAAAACTCTTGAATTTTTGTATTTAAGCCCCTCACATTTTGATAGATTATGTTGATATCCAAATGTGCACCGTTTTTAGTTAATGAGTTAAACCGTTTTTTGGTACTGTACTAACTATTTTTGGGATGCCATTATGGTATTTTATTTTAAGGTTCTGTTCCCCAGCCTCTATGCGAACCATCAGTTGTTGCTTTGTTTCCCAATATTCTTTTAATTATTACAAAACTAATCATCCAATTTATCTAAAATTTTGTAAAAACATCAAGTATTATATTGGAATCAACTGGTAACATGTTGGTACGAATCCAAGATGGCGGAACAAAATGACGGCTTGATAAAATATATAATATTTTTGCCTGAAAAAATTGTGTGCCATAACTAATTGTGGTGTAGCGATCAACTAGTAAAATCGTGGTTTTAATTCAAGATGACTTTTTGACCAAAAATTAAGGGTCATATGGGGATGACCTGGTAATGTTTTAGTAAAAATCCAATATCTGAGCATTGTTACAAATTTTTTGTTAGTAGTGTATTATTTGGGGTTAAGATCCAGTAAATCCAGATCTCGACGTTTCGGAACTTAATTTGTGCATCCTCAGGACACAAATCCTATATCCTGCAGGAAACCTATATTATGTTTTCGTTGACAAATCTCTTGTTATGTTACAGTGGTGTATTATTTGGGGTTAGGGCCCAGTAAAAAAACAAATATCTATTTTTAAATAGTCGATGTTTCGCAACCTTAACTGCAACTGCATGAAACCCATGTTATCAGTCTTTGATCCGCAGATATTTCCCAGATATTAAGTTTCTAAATGGTTTTCGCTAACGGTCTTCTTCTTCTTCATTCCTGTTTAGCCTGTTACATAACAGGACTTATTGGCTTTGCTACGAGGCAGTCGCCAGATTGCCCTCCGTCCGGGGCTCAGAGTCGTTAAATCGGCGACCCTCGAAGTCGACCCTGCACCTTGGTCCAGTTTGGAGGCGTTAACGGTAGGATATCCGGATGGCGAGCTCTAGGCTCCCGAATACCCCGAATCTTTCAAATACTTTAATAATTCCTCTTTAAATTTTTGAAATGCATCTAGGCTTCCACTAGGTGCCCCTTGAGAGTACTACTGATATCACGAGATGACCCTTTCTTTCAAGCTATCCCCTTACCCCTCCCACTCCCGCCACGTAGCGGCCATTACGCTAATATTCTATGTAGAACTGCGGCAGACGAACGGGATAGAATGCAGGAACAACTAGGCCTCACACGTTCACAGCGTATGCTCCCTTTCTAGCGGGGTCGTAAGTTTCCACCTGAGCGGTTGAGTCTCCCGTTTCCCCCCGAAATAAAGCAGCAAAACCGAACACGTGGCACCACTTATGTTAACAACACAGAGGTCTGCATTCGACGAGACGAACCGGAAGACTGCTAACGATCTTGTTCTCAGAGTGGTGTGTTATTTTAGGTTAGGGAATATCCGTAGACCAACGGAGTAGGTAATAACTGATCATATTGGTTTCATGTAGAATATAAAATCTGTGTCCTGAGGATGCAACAATAAAGTTAATAAATAAAACCCTAAATAATACACCACTTTAACATAACAACAAGAGGATCGTTAACGAAAACCACTTAGAAACTTAATATCTGGAAGTATCTGCGGACCAACGGAATAGGTTAAAGATTGATAAAATGGGTTTCAATTTAAGATGGCGAAACAAAATGGCGGCCAAATAAAATTTTTAAGAAACTAATGTAAAAAAATCTTGTTCAATTAATTCTGCGGAAAAATTAGATGCGAAAATGGGATAAACTGGTACGAATTCAACATGAAGTAACAAAATGGCGGTATATGTCAATGTAAAAACTACCTATTAAATTTATTTTATTAGGCCCAAAAGTCAAGTGTGGCATAGGTAGAAAGAAAATGGTAAAATATTGGTAGGAATCCGATATGATATGTTGATTTTTTAAACATTTTATTTGGCAGCGATTTTATTTCACCATCTTGAAGTCATACCACAACTTTACCAGTTTATCTCTCACACTAAATACTTGCACAAAATTTGAAATTAATGCAGTAAGTAGTTTTTTCATTGATTATTGATTTTTTTGATATTTGATTGAGCCGCAATTTTGTTTTGCTAACTTATAATCATACCAAAATGTTACCAGTTAATTCCTTTAAAGCAGCCATGTCAAACTCAAAGTCGCTGGTGGGCTAAAAGCATGAAGACCATCGACTAGGTGGGCCGCAAAACCTTATCTTAAAGAAGACAAACTACTGAAAATCTTGAGAAAAAGTACTATCATAGGACAATTTGTTTATTAAATTTCCAATAAAAAGGACATTACAAAAAACTACAAACATTAAATTCTTTTCCCAGATATTTGACATCTTTTGTCTTTAATTAAGTTGTCTATTTGTGGCGAGAATTTATTGGCGGAAATAACTTAAAACTGCGTCCAAGTTTGCGTCCGGCAATCGCGATCTTGCGGGAGATTTGTTTCCTTTCATCAAAGAAAATAGTTGAATCGTTTATTTTTGAAACACCCCAAGCGACGCGCGACGTACGAATACCGCATATGCTTTAATTCGTTACTATGTTTGGCCTGTTTAGTGCAGAAACAACCCAAGTGACATCACTTGAGTTGTTTCTGTTGTAAATGTGGCTACGTGACTGATTAGGCAACCTTTGTTCTGTATACAACACAACCTCAATTTTCCGGCCGGTTTGGGTGATGAATCGAGTACGTTTTTGTGTAAGTTTTTGTTCGTATTCAAGTTATTAAAATGTTGGAAATTGAGGAACCGACAATTAAAAGACGGCGTGGTGTTGTGAATTCTTCGGAATATTTGCGCAATCGGGTCAAATTAGCGAGAACTCATGGAGTGGAATACCTAAATTACAAGCATCGTAAAATATCTGCTAGAGCGATTGGGGATGCATGCAGGTATGTTTTATACCATTGATATAATACTAGTACGAAATTGATGTTAATTTTTCATTATAGTTGTCCGATGAAATGCTTCATTAAAGTAAATGAAGGTCAGAGAAATGACGTTTTTGCGAAATTTTATGCAATGTCATCTAAAAACGAACAAGACATTTATCTCCAAGGTCAAATTGAAATATGGGCAGTGAAAAGGCGAAGAAAGAAAGATCAGGCAGAGAGCAAAAGAAATCGGTCCTACAACCACTTTATCAAGGTACAGGGTGTCAATGTCAAGGTATGTCAAAAAGCATTTCTAAGCATACACGGTATCACAAAAGAGCGCATGAAAAGGATTAAGCAGCTTTCATGTAACAATCAAACACCTGAAGATCGAAGAGGGAAAAATGTTAAGGTCAATGTTGTAAGCGAAAAACATAAATCCGAAGTAAGGGAACACATTTCTGCTTTTCCTGTAAAAATGACTCATTATTCAAATAAGGACTACCAGTACCTCGACGCCAAACTTAACGTAAAAATTATGTATAACCTTTTCAAGGATAAATACCCCCTTTCTCCTGTAAAGTACAGCTACTACATTAAATTTTTCAAGGAAAATTTTCAACTGCACTTCGGAAGACCGCAAGTGGATGTCTGTAATATTTGCGAAGATTTGGATCTGAAAATTAAAAACCCTCGATTAAATGATGAAGCTAAACGAGTCACAATTGCCGAAAAAATTGTGCATCAACGAAGGGCTAAAAAATTCTACCAGGCTCTTAAAATAGCAACCGAAGAATGCCGTCAACGAGAAGATTTAGCTGCAATTTCGTTCGACTACATGCAAAACTTACAGTCGCCAGAGTTTCCTACACAGGACAAATTTTATTTATCACAGTTAACTGTTAGTGTATTTTGTATAACCGATTTAAAATCTCAGAAATCCTTTTTTTATATTTATCATGAGGGTGTAGCTTCTAAAGGTCCGAATGAGGTTTGTTCCTTTATTTTTGATTATATTCATAAGGAAATCAATGAGAATGTTACCGAGTTACGCTTGTTTTGTGACAATTGCCCTGGGCAAAATAAAATCCATTGCATGCTTAAAATGTGCATGGCCCTTAAGGCGACAGGGCGTTTCCAAAAAATTTCACAATTTTATCCAATTCGGGGACATTCTTTTTTACCCTGTGACCGCGCCTTTGGTGTCATAAAGCGAAAGTTAAGAAGGTTTGACAGGGTGTATAATGTCCATCAGTACACTGAATTGATAGTTCTAGCTAGTGCTAAAAACATATTCACAGTTAAAGAAGTTGCCACTAATGAAATTTTAAATTTTAAAAAATGGTGGCCAATATATTACAAGTTGTGTTGCGTATCGGACGGCACAAAGGCAAAAAAAGACCGAAACGAAAAAATTCAGTTTTCGGTATCTAAGTTTCACCACATAGTTCATGAGAGAAATTATGTTATCAGAGCCTGTGAATATATTAACGGTTTTACTTGGCATGAATTTAGTGATTTTCGACAACCAAAAACATCCAAAGCACTCATAAAGTTTCCAATTGAACAAGTCTACAAGGGTCCACTGCCAATAGGCGCGGTCAAATTGGATAACATTCAAACTTTATTACGCTGGGTACCTGATGAATATAAGGATTACTATAGGCATATTTTGAATAATCGTGCTCGTAAGCCGGAAAAGGTTAAGAATCGGCAATAGAACTAAGTAGGATAAGCAAAAAGTTTTATAAACTGCAATTAATACAAAAAATGTTTTTTTTTATGTCTTTTATTTCAGAAACAACCCAAGTACATTTTTTTAACATCAAATTTCAAGACCCAAAAATATTTTTTTCTTTTTTTTTTGTTTAATATCAAATAAATATGTTTAAATAACATCTCCCAACCAGTTCAGGAAAATAATATCGCCAGTTGATAAAATTAAACGTTTTTTTCATTTCCTGAAAAATTAGCAAAATGTCGCTTAGGGTCTTTCAAAAATAAACGATTCAGTTGTTCACACTTATAGGTACTTCCAAACATTGACAGGATTTTACAGGCAAATTTTCTCATTTCTTGATATTGAACAGGCAAGTACTTATAAAATTCGAATGTACCAACACTATCATATTTTTGTTTCAAATGGCTCTGACACTGAATCTGAATTACTTCCATTTTGAAGTCAGGGGGAACTTTATCAATATCGATAGTGAAAAGACCAGTAAATAGAGAAACATTGTTTTCTTGAGTCTTAAAATCCTAAAAACGCTTCTCAAATTCTGCCAGAAGGCTTCTCATTTTCTCTGAATATATTTTGTATGATATTGAGACACTTGTACTTTCCTGATATGCCTTACAAGTCAGAAAATGTGACAGATTATCCTCTGCTAACTGTTTTTCCCACAACATCATCTTACACTTGAAAGCTTTCACTTGATCATGCATATCTTTAATACCTTGATGTGGTCTTTGCAATTTCTTATTTAAGTCCGACAAGTGTTTTGTGATATCTACCATAAATGTAGTATTGTAAAAAAGGTACATCGCATAATAAGCTGACATCTTCTCCTTTTGTTTCCATGAAAACGCGTATTTTTTTTTCAGTTTCCAAAACCGGTCGAGTACCATAGAACACAAAAGCCATCACACCTCTGCATAATATGGTAAACCAGTGTACTCACTTTCTAAATCACGTAAAAATGCAGAAAACTGTCGCTGATTAAGGCCTCGTGACCTTATGAAGTTTATAATTTTTTTCAGTGACTTTAAAACACTTTCAAACTTGATCCCTTTTGAGCATAAAACTTCTTGGTGGATACAATGATTATGATCAAAATCTGGTTTGTCACTGCCCGTTTCTCTGATCTTTGTCTGTAATATTTTAACGAAGCCATTTTTTACTCCAGTCATTGAAGGAGCTCCGTCTGTTGCAACGGAACACAGTTTTGACAAATCTAAATCGTACTTTTGCAGAAGTCCATAAAGAGCATTGAAAATATCCTTCCCAGTTGTTGTATCATGCAATGGTACTAATTCCAGTAATTCTTCATACACATTGATATCTGTATCAACCACACGAAGAAAAACAGTGAGTTTCGCCATACTACACACATCCGTACTTTCCTCACAGGCAATAGAAAATTCATTGAAAGAGTCTGATTTTGTTTTTATCTGATCACTTATATTGGCAGCCAACTCGGTAACTCTTTCAGCGACAGTATTTCGGGACAAGGATATATTTTCAAATGCCTTTACGCTCCCAGGACTTACAATTTCCGCGGCCTTTACAAGGCACTCTTTTATAAATTCATCCTTCAACAAATGGTTTTGATTGTTTCGCGATCAACTCCGACAGTACGTAGCCCGCTTGAAGGACAAATTCGTTTTCTTGCTTTGGACGTGTAAATATAAGCTACTGATTTTTCAACCGTGATTTTAACTTATTTAACTTTTCGTTTCTGACCATGCCTGTATACTTGGCAAACATACGACACCGACAGGGCCGTTTTTAGGGGTGTGCACGGTGTGCCGGCACAAAGGCGGCCAAATTATTGGGGCGGCCACGGGCCGCCCGCCAAAAACACAAAATTAGCCATTTGATTACAAAAATATACCTATATTTTTGTTTTCAAAATAAAGAAAAATTAAATTACATTTTGTTAGGCTTTTAAGATAAAACATTCATAAGAAATTTATTACCGGTCATTTCTTTTTTTGCTGTGTATGAGTTGCCGAAATTACAATAGAACTATTATAGCAGCGTTCCTTGGAAAAGCAATAAAAATGATAGATAAGGGCGGCCGCCTTTCAATGCAGAAATGTTTGTTTATACTTCATAATTGGTATGTGTACAGTATATAGTTTTATATAGCTCTATATACTGTAGAATGGGGCAGTTTTTAAATGTTTTGTTTTTCTTTTTAGTATTCGATTAACTAGCGAGAGTTTAACAGTGATATAAAGTGTTTGTTGTTTAGTTATTTTTTTCTACATTTTGCAAAAGTGAAATTTCAAAAGAAACAAATTTTCGTAATTTAAAAAGGTAAGTTCTTCGGATAGATATTACTTTACTTAATATTACCATCCAAATCCGCATCTTACGTTTTGGATTTAATATTAAACATGTGAAAAAAAATTTTTTTTAGCTTGAGATCAAAAAGTGGTTTATTGTTAGTTTTATGTCTAGATTAATTTTCTATATTTCAAGTTTTAAAAAATGTATAAAGTAGTTTTACTAATTTACTTATCTAATAAAAATATAATAATTATATTTATTTTTTGGGTCATTTTAAAAACAAAATCTGATGCTAGATTACAATTTTACTTATTATTTATAAAAAATTCCATTTGGTGCGAACTTAATTGGGGATACTATAAAATTATATCTTCGCAGATTCAGAACTATTACATAAACTAAATTTTCTAACTTTAATTACCTTTCAATTTTATTTCCAGATGTCCGATAGAAAAACAAAACGTTTATCTGGAGCTCAATATAAAAAAAGAAAATTAGAAAGAAGGCAGAAGAAAACAAAAAAAAATTAAGTGGATCTTTGCAAAAATATTTAGTTCCATCAACATCGTCACAGGGTACAGATACAATTGAGGATGAAAATGTAAAGGATGCACATAAAGTAAGCGACCCTGAAGAAAAAAAACATCCTGAATCAAATACAGAAATAGATAATGAAGAAAAGATGCTCTTAACCGATGATAATCCTAACTTAAACGAAGTTATCCCTGAAACTAATGATGATTTTGATGTCAGCGACCCATTCACCTGGCCGGATATTTTACAAAATCAAGTTATTGAGGAAATAGTACAAAACGATTTTCAGCATATAGAAAAAAAATTTCCTTCTGATGAATCGGGAAGGAAATTTTCTTCAACTCAATATTTTCGAATTTTGCCAAATGGTGAAAAAATTAAAAGAGCTTGGTTGGTATACTCTTGTAGAGCAAATAGCATTTTTTGTCTTTGTTGTAAAATATTTTGTAAGGAAGTGTTTAAGTTAAATAGCAAAATGGGGTATTCTGACTGGCGACATCTTTCACATATTTTATCCAAGCATGAATCTTCTGTACATCACTTGCAAGCTAATCAAAAATGGGTTGAGTTAAAAATGTCATTAAATAAAAAATTAACTATTGACAAAGATCGGCAAAATTATTTTGAACTTGAAAGGGAACGCTGGCGCTCTATCTTAAAAAGAGTTATTGCAATTATTCAATTTTTAGCTGGACAATCATTGGCATTTCGTGGAAAAAGTTCCGTCTTATACGAACAAAATAATGGCAATTTTTTAAAAGCTGTTGAAATGGTGGCAAAATTTGACCCAGTGTTATCCGATCATCTAAAAAAAATTACAAAGACCCAAGAATCAAAAAGTAAAATAACTCACTATTTGGGAATTCATTTTCAAAACGAAATAATTACTTTGCTAGCAAAAAATATTTGCCATAATTTTACGACACTCTTAAAAAAATCCAAATATTTTTCCATAATTTTAGATTCTACTCCAGATGCAAGTCATACAGAGCAAATTACATTTGTAGTCAGATATGTAGACTGTAACGAAGAAAATGTTGTCATAAAAGAGTGTTTTTTGGGTTTTTTTCCTATTTTATATACAACTGGGGAAGGGATTTTTAACCTATTGGTTAATGATATTTTGCCTAAGTTTGAATTAGATATTAGGGATATAAGAGGTCAAGGCTATGATAATGGGGCCAATATGTCCGGAAAACATATCGGACTTCAACAAAGGGTAAAAAATGTTAATTCCAGGGCTATATTTGTTCCTTGCACCGCTCACACACTAAATCTAGTAATATACGATTCCGCTAAAATCTCCCATGAAACAATAATTTTTTTTAACATCGTGCAGGAACTGTATGTATTCTTTTCTTCTTCTCCTTTTCGTTGGGATGTTTTAAAAAAAAATTTTAGTAATTTAAATCTTATATCGGTAAGTGACACCCGATAAGAAAGCAGAGTTAAAGCGCTTAGACCACTTCGGAATCAACTAGGAAATATTTGTAAAGCTTTGGTTGAGCTTTCAGAAGTTGTTACAAGAGACTCAAAAACAAAACTAAGTGCCAATTCATTATTAGAAAAAATAAAATCATTTACTTTTATCTGTAGCTTAGTCATATGGTACGAGTTATTAGTTAAAATTGACGTAGTCAGTAAATTATTGCAAAAAATTAATATTGATCTGACTCAGTGTGTCACATCATTAAAACATGTACTTAACTTTATTAACGAAATGCGATCGGACCAAAGTTTTAACACTTACATAGAAATTTCATCCAATTTAGCAAATGAAATTGATGTGGAACCAGATTTTCCAGAAGTTCGTATAAGGCGGAAAAAATCCCAATTTAGTTATGAAAGTACAGACAATGTATTAACTAACGAACGAGAGAAATTTAAAATAAATTTTTATTATACTGTTATTGACCGAGCTAGAATATCAGTAGAAGAAAGGTTTAATTTTCTTTCGTATTGCAGTAATATTTTTAACTTTTTAACACGGTTTTATGATGTGACATCGGATGATTTAAAACAAAAATGCGTTGAACTTGAAATCACATTAACCGAAGACGAATCGAGGGATATAAGTGGCGTAGAACTATTTGAAGAAATTGTTACATTTAAATCTCTAACAGATCAAATCAAACCTATTGAGATTCTAAAATTTATTTATAGTAATAATTTGGTCTCATCTTTTCCTAATTTATGTATAAGCTTGAGAATTTTTTTAACAATACCAGTAACGGTTGCATCTGGTGAACGGTCATTCTCAAAATTAAAAATAATAAAAAACTATTTAAGATCTTCTATGTCACAGGAAAGGCTTACAAATTTAGGTATAATTGCCATTGAAAATGAAATTTGTGAAAATTTAGACCATAATAAAATAATAGACGAGTTCGCAAGTACAATAGCCAGAAAAATATTTTTGAAATGAAGAGGTTGTTTTTTTATTGGGACTTGCTTAGTTTTATACTTAGATACAATATAAAAGATACCAATTTTTGTTTGTTTGGCTTTTATATTATTTGATATTTAAATAATTAATAGTTTAAACATTTGTATTTTGTTTTATGTTGTTTATTGTTTCGTTTAATAGATTATTACCTTAGGTTATGATACAATGTTACTTGTTAATGTATACGTAGGAACTTAAATATATTTTTTTGTTCAATAAATATTGTTTTTTTTTGTTATAAAAGGGCGGCCGTTTTATTTCTGCACAAAGGCGGCCGAGGGGCTAGGAACGGCCCTGGACACCGACTGTACTATTACAAATCAAACAAATAATTTTTTCTTTCACCTCACAGCAAAAAAACTCTTAGTTCATCTTCCTAAACATAGATGGCATTATGTACAATTGAACATTTTATTATACCAATCGTTGTTGCAGCGGCGCGCGCTTTCAAAAACGGTTTTCAACTTGTTCGCGGGCCGCATTATCCGGCTGTTTTCAAAACTAATTTGGGTCGCAGAAAAATGTTCACTGGGCCGCATGCGGCCCGTCGGTCGCATGTTTGATATGGCTGCTTTAAAGTAACTCTTGAAGATAAATTCGTTTTTTTAGTAATAATTTTTTAACCGTTACACTAACTAGGCCGCCCATCTAGTTGCGAAATATTGGATTTGTATCAACATATTACCGGGTCATCCACATATAACCCTTAATTTTTGACTAAAATTTGAAGCAATCTGATCAATAGTTTTTAAGCTACTCCGCAAACTGACAGACAGTCAAACTAACAAACGGGCCGACTGACTTGATAAAACAAATTTTTTGGATCGAGCCATGCTAAAATGGGAAGATAGGTAAAATCTGGAGGGTGATTTTTTCACGATTAAAATCACTTTATTTGGCCGCTATCTTGAATTAGTACCACAATTTTACTAATTCATCTCTATACCACAATTAGTTATGGAATATAATTTGAAATCAGGACATTAAGTAGTTTTTCAGGCTGAATTTTAAAATATTTTATTAAGCCGCCATTTTGTTCCGCCATCTTTGAATTTTTTTTTACTAGTTGATTTTCCCGTAATACTCAATTTTTGTGCGAAATTTGTGATAAATGGCATAGCTGGTTTTTTAGCAATCAATATTACCAGGTCATTCCCCTATTATGACACCTTAATTTGTACCAACATTTGAAGTCAATCGATTTAGTAGTTTTTTTGCTATGCCGCGAACAGACCTATCGATAGACAGGACGACGGAATTGAGAAAACATTTTTTGCGGCATCTTGATCTGAAAAACTGTCGGAGGGTGATTTTTTCACGATTACAATATTTCTGTTTATGCGGGAAGTAAAAATGTTTTCCAGGGGGGCGAACAACGGGCCTAGGTGCTATTGAATTGCTCTTAATAGTTACTTAATAAGTATAAAACTTATAATGTTTTAAACGAAGCTTTTTTTATTACAACAATTTTTAAATACACTATTTTGACTTTATCATTATTGATTTACGTATAATGAAGTCAAATAGGTTTTTCTCTCGTTTTTTTTTTCAGCCAATTAACTATGTGTTAATGTCTCTCATATATCAGGGAAATACTATTAAGTAACGAAAGTGTTTTTAAGTGGCGTCGTTACTTAAACAGTGAAGAGATTTTCATGGCGATTCACGATTTTGAGGTAAAGTGACATTAAGCAAAGGATCTAAAGACTTAAACTGAAACCATTTCATTGCAGGAGAAAATACATTTTTATTCTATCATTTTATTTGTAGTCATTTTGTACAGTGCAACTGTAATATATTTTATTATGAAAGATAATCATAAGAATCCGACACTGGAGTTAGTTCATTTGGTGAGTTTATTTTGTATATTTATTTAATATTTTTTTTATGGAATGTGGTATTTTGAAATAAATTTTATTTCACTTTAAATAAACACATACCGGATGCAATTGAAATCGTTTTCTAGCTTGCTGTTTCGTAATCGTTTAATATATATATATATATATATATATATATATATACAAACAAACAAACAAACAAAAGTATGCTTTATTGCCGCAGAAAAATTCTACAATTTTATGGACAAAGCAAAATATACCTAAAAATAAGACATATCAAAACATTAATCGAAAATAATTTCGACAAGTCAGTGCTTTTTTTTTTTTTAAAATGTAAATTATCAATTTACCAAATCGTAAAACACACGTTAGAATATAGCATAACATTGCAAACAGCAAATGAATCATGATAACCTTATAAAAGTAAACAAACACACATGTACGAGGTGAATAATTTCGATGACATTGAAATCAAAATTGCAACTATGCGACCTTAAACTCTATGTTATTATAGTTATACAAATAATTGTGATGTTAAACAGAAGGTATATTGAACTAGTGCAGAATGTAGTATACAAAAAGAATTAAATTGTTTTTAATCCAATACCTAACAAAAATAATTAAGTTTTAAGTGAATGTTCGACAGTTCTTTTCCCTATATAATGATTTACAAAATTCTATGCTATGAGTTAGGACATGACTCACAAAAGATTTAAGTAAACAAGCGAGTTTAGTGACAATTTAAAGAGACTTACTCACTGAAAAAAAAATCATTAACGCTGTAAAGTGGTCTCTCAATGAGGTATGCTTTGGTGTTTTTTCGAAATTGTGCAAGCATAGGGATAGATTTTAAATGTACTGGCAGATTGTTGTAAAGTTTTATGGCGTTGTAAATAATTGATTTTTTTATTAATTCTGTGGAAGGAATGGGAAGATAAATATCATGCCTAGAGTTTCTGGTAGGGTATACATGTTGTGGCCTTTCTGGGAGGGTGTTTATATGTTTTCTCAGCAAACATACCGTTTCCAAAATAAATAATGCAGGAAGTGTTAATATTTCATGTTTTTTGAAATAGTATTGGCAGTGAGCTCTATTATTTAGACCAAACAAATAACGAATGGCTCTCTTTTGAAGCATAAAAATACTACGAAATTGTTCGGTGGTACAGCAGCCCCAAAAGGGAAGGCCATAGCGGAGGTGGGATTCAAATAAAGAGAAATAAGTAAGTCTGGCAGAAGGAACGTCTAGTTCTTTTGAAACTGATCGAATGGCGAAGCAGGCGGTAGAAAGTTTTTTAGTTAAGGTGTCAATATGATTAGACCATTTTAGGTTGCTATTTATATTTAAACCCAGGAATTTAACCGACTCTACGTATTCAATATTGCTGTTATGTACCTGAAGTGGTTGTAAAGTTCCCTTATAAGATAACGCCACCGTTTTATCGACGTTAAAACAAAGCATATTGGAATCGGACCAAGCCTTAATTATAACCAAGTCTTTGGAGATACTAGAGTGTAAAGACGTTGTATCAAAATCACTCCATGTTATGCTTGTGTCATCAGCAAAAAGGGAGATTCTTCCATTAATTTTAAGGTTCGTGATATCATTAATGTATAACAAAAAAAGAATAGGTCCCAAGACTGAACCTTGAGGAACTCCACTTGTAATCAACTTACAATCAGAATCGGAACCATTAGCCCTTACAAGTTGTTGCCTTTTTCCAAGATAAGATTTGAACCAATTTAAAGAAGTACCACGAATTCCATAAAAATGTAGTTTGTTTATCAGAATTTCATGACTAACACAATCAAAGGCTTTCGCATAGTCACAAAAAACTGAGGCAGTTGGGTGGTTGTTATTGAGAGATGAGTAGACGCCTCTAAGCAACGTGAACATGGCGTCACTGGTGCACTTGTTGGGTAGAAATCCGAACTGCTCCGGGGATATTATCTGATGTTTCAGGAGAAATGGCATAAGACGGTTCTTCAGTAGCCTTTCGATGATTTTTGATAGCACTGGTAGTAGTGCAATTGGGCGATAATTGCAAGAGTTAGTTTTTTCGCCGCCTTTATGAAGTGGAATAATTATAGCTGTTTTAAGGCAATCAGGGAATACACCTTTTATAAAGGACTCATTTATTAATGTTGTAAGGGCCTCTATGACTGGGAGTGGCAAGTTCAGGAATATTCTAATTGATAGGCCATCAGTGCTACACGAAGATTTACTTTTAATATTATGTATTACCTTCAATAGTTCAGTGTTGCTAACGGGACTTAAGAAAAAGCTATCAGCTAAATTTTTTGAAGGAGGGAGAAACGAAAGAGGGTCCAAACTTGGCGAGATACTAGAGGTAACATTTTTGCTTACATTAATAAAATAATCATTTAGATCATTAGCCCCTGGCAAGTTCTGAGTCACAGGGTTTGATTTGTTTCTGAGGTTATTGATGATGGACCAGGTTTCTTTTGAAACGTTATTAGAGTTTGTTAGACGTTTTCGGTAGTGTAATTTTTTTGCTGACTTAATAAGAGTAGTGTAGATCCTCCTATAATTAGAGATATAGTCGAGAATAAGAAAGGAGTCGGTGAATTTTTTTATATATGAGAGCGAGCGCATATTTTTAGCAGAAATTCGTATTCCTTTCGTGGTCCACGGTTTATGCCGCTTAGGTTTGATATTCTTAAGCGGGAAGGCCTTGTTAAAAGCACTTAAAGTTTTATTTAAAAAAGTTCTGAAGTTTGTGTTGACATTATCAGATTCAAAATTCCAATTGGTGTTAAAGCAAATATTATGAAATACTGAGAAATTTGCGGCCGAGAAAATTCTGCCCCGATGGCGAGATCTTGGTAAGGGCCTAATAGGTAAACTAAACCTGGAAATTACCGCCTCGTGATCGGAAAGACCTGAGTTATAGACCTGTGATTGCACCTCTGATGGAGAAAAATCAGACGCCATGTAATCGATGATAGAAGAAGAGTTTTTTGAAATTCTAGTTGGCGAGGATACATGCATTGAAAGACCGAAAGAGTCGAATATAGAAATTAGATATTTCTGGATGGCACAAACAGTAGCATAGTCAATATTAAAGTCTCCGCATAGAATTTTTTTACCTTTAATCGGTAGGCTGTCTAGCAAACTTACCAGGCTATTTAAAAATGATTGTACATCAGAGTTTGGTGATCTATAAATACAAATTACATAAAGATCAAGGTTTTGATTATATGCTATAGAGAATTCAAAAGAGCTATCCGCTAACAAATGATCATATTTAGATACCGACATGAAATCTCCATTTAGGGATAGAATCAGTGTTCCCCCATATATATATATATATATATATATATATATATATATATATATATATATATACATATGTGTGACACAAAAGTTCGGCAACGGCCATTTTTCTCGTAAACTCCTCCCCTGGATCAAGGTGCTTCAAATTTGGGACGTAGGGGTAAAAAATGGTTTTGCATTCGATGGTGATATCTGCAACGTTGTCGGACTTACCCCTTATCGGGTGTTGACACTATGTTTTGATTTTCTTATGTCCTCCCATGTATTTTTTTATTTTGGATTCCTTGATCATTTAAAAGTATGTTTTGATGAAAAATAATGGTTTGAACCCAGCAGAGTCCCAGGAAAAAGTAATTAAATTTTGTAAAGGAAACCTCTACATGTGAGTACCTGACTAATAGCAAAGATCCATTGTAGCTTACGCAATAGAATCGCGGACACGAACGAGACGCAGCGTTTCTATTCACTAAATATTAGAAGAGATCTTTTAGTTAAAAGAGGAATACTCAATTTGGCTGTTAATCTTTGGGGTTGAAATTTGATACAGGTTAGCTTAAAATAAAATTTCTAGGAGTAAGCATACGTTTTAATAAAAAACAAACTTATTCCTACAAAAACCTGAATAACTAAATCAAAGAAACAACGCTAAATATTAATTAAAAAGCTGTTTTAAACCTATTAACTTATACAGGAAGACGAATATTTTTTGTTTTTTGAGATACTTGTATGTACGGGGTGAGTTATTATATTATGACACCCCCTACAGGTTTATTTATTAACAAAGATAGAGAAAAAGTGTAAATACAAAGTGTAGGGTAAGAAATACGTTTTTTTTTTAAATGGAATACCCTGTATATTGTCATTTTTATGAAAGGCCATTTTATACCGATTTCAAAAATATATAATTTGATTATATTTGCGCAAAGCGTTTATTGATTATTTTAGTTTAACTGCAACATTTCTTATTTCTTGCCATATAAGTCTAAGGTAATAAATTGCTGGCCATTTGCTTTGCAAATCTCAAATTTTTTACCCAAATTTAAAGCAGAATTTTTCAAAAACTAAAAATGTTACAGGGATGCGGTTTTCGGTGGTTAAATGCTCTATCTATCTAGAATTCTGACACCAATTACAAATGCTACGCCACAACTGAACAGTCTTGTCATGTTCTACCAGAATGTCAGAGGGCTTCGCACAAAGATTTGTGAGATTTCTCTTGCAGTTTTGTCTTGCGACTATGACTTGATATGTCTCACTGAGACGTGGCTTAACGCGGATATTTCAAACAACGAAATTTTTAATAACAAATATGTAGTTTCTCGTAGAGATAGGAGTTACGAGGAACTAGGGTGTAATCGCGGCGGTGGAGTGTTGATTGCCGTTTCTTGTGCTTTTCATGTAACTCTGATTACTACTCCTACTTATATGGACTTTGATGATGTTTGGGTCCTGGTGCACGCGGGCAATGCAAGTTTGATTTTGGGCTGCGTTTATTTTCCACCTAATTCTAGCCAGAAGTGCTATCAGTCTTTTTGTGATACCTGCGAGTCGTTGAGAAACAGATACGATAGTCACACATTTTTTGTTTTCGGGGACGTTAATCTTTCTTCGGAGGAATGGGTTTTTGAGGATAACACACTTGTTCCAAAATCTCTGCCATCTCCAGCTTCTGAAACTCTTATTGTTTCAATGCAATGCAATCACATGGGCAGAATTTTGGATTTAATATTTGCCAGTGACTTAGTCAATGCTTCCATTTTAAAATCTGGTTTTCCCCTCGTAAACATTGATCCCTACCATCCAGCAATTGAGATAAATTTTAAAATTACATATGTTTCTCCAATGAAAAATTCTAATGAAGTTAGCGTTTATCAGTTTCATCAAGCGAATTTTCACAATCTAAACCTTTTTTACAATCAATCCGACTGGTCTTTTTTATCAGTTGAATCTGATATAAACAAAATGGTTGAGCGCTTTTATAGAGTCTTGTTTGAAGGTATTAATAATTGTGTCCCCCAGAAAACGGTAGTCGACTGTAAATATCCGAAATGGTTCGACCTTCCTCTGAGAAAACTTATTGGACAAAAGAATCGTCTATACAAAAAATATAAAAGGTCCAATAAAGATGTTGACTATTTTGATTACTGCGACATACGACGTGAGGTTAAGCTTCGGACTAATATGTGCTATCTTGCATATGTCACACAAACTGAATTGCTTATCCCAGAGAATATCAGGCATTTTTGGTCTTTTGTACGTAATTTGAGAAGAGACTCTGGGCTGCCGGAGAGGAAATTACTGGTTCGAATAACATCGCTAATGCCTTCGCCACTTACTTTGAGTCTTGCTATTCACGTCACCGTAGTTTAGATTTTAGCAAGATTGGCCCTATAAGCTGTTCGGGAAAGTTACTATCAACCTATTGTATTACAGAGGCGGAAATCTGCAATAAAATAAAAACCCTTGATCTTTCTAAAAAGGCTGGTCCAGATGGAGTTCCCACTATTTTATTGAAACGTTGCGGCGAGTCGTTGTCTCGGCCCCTTTGTAAAATTTTTCAGAAATCTTTTAATCTGGGTTCCTTTCCCGAAATTTGAAAGTTTTCCACTCTCATGCCGATCTTTAAATCTGGGGATAAAAGTGATATTAAAAACTACAGAGGTATTTCCTTGCTTTCGCATATACCAAAGCTGTTTGAGGCAATTATCACGGATCATATCTTTGAGTCTCTGAAGCACTACATCACTAGTATGCAACACGGTTTTTATAGTGGTCGCTCAACAACTACAAATCTTGCAATTTTCCAGAGTTACTTAACAACATCGGTTGAGGCTGGTTAACAGATCGATGTTATATATACTGACATATCGAAGGCTTTTGACAGGGTTTGCCATCAGCTTCTGTTATTCAAATTGCAGCGAATTGGTTTTTCTGGAACCTATCTGCAATGGATAAAATCGTACTTATTCAATCGTCGTCAGCGAGTTAGCGTATGTGGTTAAATTTCTAGAGAGGTTGTTGTGACATCTGGTGTCCCACAGGGTTCTCATTTAAAGTGTCTAAGTGTCTCTTATACGCAGACGATTTAAAATTCTTTTCATCAGTTTCCTCTGAATCTAATCCACTACAATCGAACTTGGAAAAGCTTATCAAATGGTGCAACATTAACCATCTTCTTCTTAATGTTTCTAAATGTAAAGTGCTCCTTTTTCATAAACGCATTAAACCCATACTCTCCTCCTACTTCATAGATAACGTGAGTCTTGAAATTGTTAGTTCCTTTACAGACCTGGGCGTTATTTTTGATGAGAATTTAACTTTTGGTCTGCACATTGATAGTATTGTATTGAAGGGTTTCAGGCTGTTGGGCTTTATAAAGCGGCAAACAAAACATGTCACAGATACTAAAGCAATTGGATGTCTTTATAACTCACTTGTTCGCAGCGTTCTGGAGTATTGTTCTACAGTTTGGAGTCCATCGTATCAGTGCCACATCGATAAAATCGAAAAAGTCCAAAATAGATTTGACAAATACCTTTTGTATAAGTTTAATTTTCCGTACCAGGGTTTATCATATAATACCAGAGCTCTTCTGTGTGGCCTTCGAACACTTGAGTTTCGAAGAAAGAAGGCACTTCTAGTTTTTCTTCACAAACTGCTCAGTGGAGATATTGACTGTCCGATGTTGCTTGTCGCATTTCTGGTTCCTATTAGGAGAACAAGGCAATCTCAACTCTTTTTTGAAGGATACCATCGTACAAATTATGGGCTTAGCGCATTTGTCGATCGACTGGTACGCAATTACAATCGTCACATTCCTGATTATGACATTTTCAGTTTGATCACTTTACAGCTTAAAAGGCGGTTAAACGAATTGCTTTTATGATTGTTTTGTTTTATATCTATATATACTTTGTATCTATTTTTATTCACTTGTATTTTAATTATTTATGTATTGTGTTGCTTTTTTGACGAACTATTGTGTGTTCTTTTTTTTTCTTTATTTCTATTCGACATGCCTCTTAGGGCTATTTTACTTTTTACTTTATCTATTTGACCTTGCATGGGAATTCGTACCATTTGGAATGTTTAGCATTCTGTAGTGTACGTTTCAGAAGGGCCACTTGTCCGATGCGTGCATCGGCTACGTCCTTACGTCCTTACATAAAAAAAAATAAATAAATAAAAAAAAAAGAATTGGTCAACGCTGCCTCGGTCCATCAAAATGGTCCTCCGCATAATATATGAGGTGTTATATAAAATCGTGCAAATTTTACAAAAGTTCTTAAGTCCCGAGTTTCCGCAATTTTTAGTTTTGTTTAATTTTGGGCATATTCTACGAACCATTTTCTAGAACCAATTTGGTGGGTTTTTAATTCATCCATTTCTTTTTAATATAAGATTGCGTTAATTAAAAAAAACTACAGCTATATTATACAGGGTGTTACACAATTTTTGAATCAGTAACATAACAAAGTTTTTGCAATTTTTTTAAAGATCCTCATCAATATAAGTTAAGCTAATTTTCAGAGACGAAAGAAAGGATTGGCATTGACGCTGATATAATTTTTATAAACTATAGTCATATTTACCCAAACGATTTTTTACCTTTTGACAAAAACCTTTAAGTTGCTATACAAAACATTTGTTATATAGGCTTTTCTATTAAATTTAACTTAATTACCTGTGTGAGTAAAATTTAATACACATTGATAGAACTATAGTTTCAAAACTAAAAATACAAAATGGCGGCGTCAATATGGCGGAGGGCTAACATTTTACGATTAGATTGATATTTGGCATATGGCAGTTTTAGGAGTTTCCGGCTATTAGCTTTGCACATTTAAAATTTCTTAAACCATTTTAAATTGATATTGGTTGAAAATTAAAAAAGTGAGAAGAATGCGGTTTTCAATGTCTCGAGTTGGCCAATGTTTTGCTGGTTTGCTAAGATTATCCTCATACAGGCATTTAAGTTAAATTTAATAAAAAAGCCTATATAGCAAACGTTTCTGTAGCAATTTGAAGGTTTTTGTCAAAAGGTAAAAAACCTTTTGGGTAAATATGACTAAAAAACTATTTATAAAAATAAAACCGTGATGATTCTGAAAATTTGGTAGACCAGAAAATAAACTTAAAATAAAAGAAAGGTAACCGAGTCAACGCAATAAAAATAAAAATAATGTTTTGCTTCATTATATAAAATGGGAAATTAAATATCCAATAAAAATAATTAATGCTGTTCCCAAAAAATATTGAGCTCGAAATAAAAAGTCGCGGTACGCCACTGATCGACATTTAAGAGATCATGAATTAAAATATAAAACAAACCTTTTTCGTCACACAAAATGCCCACGGTTTTAAAGTTCAATTAGTTTTTTTTACTATTTGATGAATCTAGACATCATCTATTTTTAATTAGATGGCATTAATAGTCCAGGAAGCAAGATACCAATATTTTACCATTTTCTTTCTACCTACGCCACATTTGACTTTTGGGCTTAATTTAAAATAAATCCAATAAGTAGTTTTTACATTGACACATACCGCCATTTTGTTTCGTCATGTTGAATTCGTACCAATTTATTCCATTTTCACATTTAATTTTTGTGCAAAATTTAAAGTCAATTGAACAATTTCTTTTACGTTGATTTTTTGGGGGTTAGGATCCAGTACGAAGTTTCGCAACTTTATTATTGCATCCTCAGATCATATACAATATGTCCCAGATTCGCTTCTCTATATAGGAATCTCGGCTCCTATTATACCTTCAGCAAAGGTTAAATGGGGAAAGTTTTAGAGGAAACTTATTGCATTCGATATCTAGCTACAGATTTACGATCGATCAATAAGTTTGGGAAATATCGGCGAAAAACCGAAAATGGCGGATTTCGTTTTTCGCCAGTATATCCAGAACGGTAAATTTGACAGCTGCCAAAATGTGACATTATTCGGACACATTTTTAAAACAAATAAGATGGCGTATACGACACGTCTTCATTGTTTTTTGTTTACCCGCCATATTGGATTTTTCGATTTTTGGAAAGAGCCTAAAATTTCCAGTCTAGTGATATCTCACAAGTGCATTAAAGATTTTAGTGTCATCACAATATCACACTTCGTAAATTAGGTTCCAATGTTTTTAAAGGAGGCTATGATTTATTTGTCACAAGATTACATTAATAAGTAAGTAATGTATTGAACGCACTGAATTTTCAATACAACATGAACGTAAATAACGACTTAAAAAATCTAAATGAGCTTTAACTACTTTGTAAGTGGGTAACATTAATTTACAAATCTGCAAATGACGTCCATTTGCTTCGAGACATTTTTGACCGTTGGTGACTGTTTTTCGTACAACCCTGGTAAGTGTATTTCGGTTAATATTTCTAAATGTGTCCAGAACTCTTTGTTTCAGTATTTCTGTGGTCACGGGGGGATCAAATTCATAGATTTCATTCTTCGTGTGACCCCAGAGGTAGAAATCCAAGGACGACAGGTCAGGGGATCTAGGAGGCCAAGATATTGGACCATTTAAAGAAATTATTCTTTCGTCAAACTGCTCTCTTAAGAAGTTCCTGACTTGAATGGTATTGTGAGCCGGACATCCGTCTTGTTGAAACCAAGTTCTTCTTAATTCATCTTCCGTTAGAATAGCTCATAAGGCTGGTACAACCTGGTTTCGCAAAAGTTCTAGGTACCTCTGCCCGTTTAGGTTGTAGTCAAACAAAAATGGTCCAATAATATTTCCTGAAATGATTAATAATTTATAAATAGGTGACCAACAGTTAAGGGCGGCAGGGTCGGCCGGGTGGTACTAGAAACTATAAATTATAAAGGGAAAATTATCTTTATTAAAAAGTAGATATTTTCTTTCCAAAAATAATTATCAAAACATTCCGTAATGAATGAGCTTGTATACAGTTGAAACCTATTCAGCTTTAGGGGAGTAATAGCCGTAATAAATTATTTTGTTGGTATTGCATATTAATTTCGGAAATACTAAATCAATTTATTTCAGTGATATAATAATCTTAAAGAAGTACACCGTGCCTTAATAAAACATAAAATATCAAATGAACAAACCCCTTGCGCTTTATAACTTAAATTATTCGGAAATACAGCTGAACGCCTTTCTATAAATCATAATGAAAATCGAAAAATAATTCGACATTTGATTAATATTGTATTTTTTCATAACGCAAGAACTAGGCTTCTCGGGTAATAATAAATCATTAAATTCAGACAATCAAAATAATTTTAGAGAATTAGCTAAATCTGCAGAAAATTTAGATAAAGTGTTAATAAATTTATAGAACCCAATTCTATTTTTATAGGTTCTTCGAAACTACAATACAAAATGATTGAATAAAAATGTAATACAATATCAAAAAAGTAAGTTGACTGACTAGAGTAGAACGTTTTACTTTTTTTTATTAGATAATACTCTTGACTATCATTTGGCGCCTATTTAAAAAAGATTGGTTAGATTAACTTACCAATGATCCCACACCAAACCTTATTTCCAAATCTGACCTGTAGACGTCTCTCTGCCACTTCGTGAGGATTTTGCACAGCCCAATGATGATGGTTGTGCCTATTAAAGACTCCACAATTCGTGAACCTGCTCTCATCGGACCACAAGACATGATTTACAAAATCAGGATTTTCATTACATCTCCTAGTATACCACTCACAGAACCGTAGTCGTCTTGAAAAATCAGTTTCCTTAAGTCCTTGTACTATTATGGGTTTGTATGCATGGTACTTATTCTTTTTTAAAACTCTCTGTACTGTTGATTTTGGAATATTAGTTTCCTGTTCTACAGTTCTTACCGATGCACTAGGGTTTTCGTTGATAGCTTGTAAAGTGTTTCTGTCTCGATTTTCATTGTTATTATTGTATCCGCTTCTAGGTTGTTTGAAGGCACCATGGTTAATTAAATTAACTACGATTTTCCTGAATTGGGCTTTATAAGGCTGCCGTCGTTCGGGATACATCTCCAAATACCTTGCTGAGGTAACGTCCGCGTTTCTGTTTGATTGAAAGTACAGAGCTAACATGTCAACCTTTTCTTCATTTGAATACAGAATGCCGGCCATTTTCTATAGGTTTTGACAATTTATGTGCCAGATTTATGATTTTATTGGGATAAAAGCGTACCTACTACTTATTAAAACACAGCTTTGATACTTTCCACTATTTAACTTAACGTCAAAGTCAAAATCCAGTTTTGTTACAGATAAATCATGGCCTCCTTAGAAAAGCATTGAGAGCTAACATTACTTTAAATCATGGCCTCCTTAGAAAAAACTGAAACCTAATTTTACGAAGTGTAATATTTCGATGATACTTTAATGCACTTGTGAAATATCACTAGACTGGAAATTTTAGGCTCTTTCCAAAAATCGAAAAATCCAATATGGCGGCCATAAGAAAAATGACAGTTGAGGCGAGTTGCGGGTTAACAAAAAACAATGAAGACGTGTCGTATACGCCATCGTATTTGTCTTAAAAATGTGTCCCAATAATGTCATATTTTGGCAGCTGTCAAATTTACTGTTCTGGATATACTGGCCAAAAACGAAATCCGCCATTTTCGGTTTTTCCCCGATATTTTCAAAAACAATTGATCGATCGTAAATCTGAAGCGGAATATCGAATGCAATAAGTTTCCTCTAAAACTTTCTCCATGTAACCTTTGCTGTAGGTATAATAGGAGCCGAATCCCTGTATAGAGAAGCGAATCTGGGACACACGGTATAGGTTTTATATCCTACATGAAATACATATTATCAGTCTTTACCTACTCTGTTGGTAAATAATACACCACTCTAATATAAGAACAAGAAGACAGTTAACGAAAACCATTTATAAACTTAACATAAGAACTAGAAGATAGTTAACGAAAACCATTTATAAACTTAATATCTGGGAAATATCTGCGAACCAACGGAGTAGGTAAAGACTGATAATATGGGTTTAATGAAGGATATAGGATCTATATATGTGCCCCGAAGCTACAACATTTAAGTTGCAAAACGTCCAAAATGCTACCAGTTGATTTCAACATAAGACTTGATATTTTTGCAAAATCTGAGATAAATTGGACGAGTAGTTTTTTAATAACTTTTTTAACATTTCACTAGGCCGCCATTTTGTTTCGCCATATTGGATTTTTACCAAAATATTACCAGGTCATCCCCATATGACCCTTAGTTTTCTACCAAAATTTGAAGTCGATCGAGTACACAGTTTTTTAATTAGGCCGCGAATTGACAGACAGACCGACGGAATTAAGAAAACATGTTTTAGTCACCTAGAGACCCTGAAACATGAAGATCTGAAAAAATCTCCGAGAGTGATTTTTTTTAAGATTACAATATTTTTCTTTTACAAGGGAAGTAAAAATCGGTAAATTTCCTTTACTCGGAATTTCCCCCGCTATGAATCTTTTCTTTCATTCGGAATAGTGAAGTGTGACCCAGTCTAGTTCCAACCATATTCATTTATTAATAGATGTATATTATCTTTTCAAATTTGTATTGGGCGCCGTTTTGTTCCACCAAGTTGGATTCATACCAATATTTTACCAGTTTCTTTCTATGCCACACTTAATTTTTCAGGTATAATTTAAAACAAATGAAAGTATTTTTTAACACTGATCTTTCTAAACATTTTTTTAGACCGCCATATTATTCAGTCATTCTGAATTCGTAACAAATTGTTCCTAGTATATCCCTAAATCATCTAATCTTTGTGCAAAATTTGAAATTAGTTGAATAAGAAGATGTTTTACGTTTCATTTTTGAACATTTTATTTGGCCGCGATCTTGAATTCGTACTACAATATTACTAGTTTATTTCTGTCACACTTAATTGTTGCACAAAATTTGAAATCATTCTAAATGTAGTTTTTAGCAACATTACACTAGGCCACCATTCTGTTTCGCCACATTTCATTTATACCAAAATTTTACCAGGTCATACCCATATAGCCACGCGGTTAAGTAATTTTTTAGCTACGCTGCCAAACGCAGACAGACAGACAATGCGACGGAATTGGGGGAAATATGTTTTTTTTGGCATCTAGGGACCGTAAGATGCAGATCCGTATGGATCTGTAGAAACTCGGGATGGTGATTTTTCACGATCTCTGACATTTTATTTGGGCACTGTTGTGATACGCTATCTTGAATTCACACCACATATTTACCAGTTCAACTCTATATCATACTTAATTCCACTGGCCGACAAGATTTTTCTAACACAGGCCAGCTCTTTATATATTATTATCAAACAAACGTTAAACATCATTCTTCTGTTGAGTTTCAAATTGAGTGGTTCTCTGTGTATCGATAAGCAAGTGTATGTGAAGATGAGAATGTCGAGTCAAACGCGCCGAAGTTGCAAAATTTCTCCTAACAAATTTTGTTATATTTGTGGAGAATTTCTGGTGAAATCACAAGCCAGGCTATTTTCCGAAAATGTAAAAAAGCCTACTTTAAATATTTTGGTGTGTTAATTGGGGATCAAGATAAGCGGTGGGCTCCCCATGTGTGCTGTGTTAGTTGTAGTGTATCATTGGGGCAGTGAATGAAGGGAAAAGGCATACTTTATGCCTTTTGCAGTTCCAATGGTATGGCGAGAACCCACCAATCGTTCTGACGATTATTATTTTTGCCTGACAAAGACTGAAGGTTATTCCAAAAAGGGAAAGCAGAATATAGAATATCCAAATTTGCAATCTGCTATACGACCTGTTCCTCATAATGCAAATTTGCCAGTGCCGATTGCGCCTTTAAATTGGCAAGCTATTGAGCTCAGAAGTACAGTGCACCGATCCCACTTTTACCACAGGTCCCAGTTGCGGCGAGCCACATTTCATTCTTCAAAGTGAATTAAATAATTTAGTACGTGATTTGGGGTTATCCAAGCAACAGTCAGAACTTCTGGGTTCCCGTCTTAAGGAATGGAACCTATTGGCCAAAGAAACAAAAATTACGAATTTCAGAAAAAGAAATGCCATGTTTTTTGAATTCGACAGTATGAAAAATTCGTTGTGCGCGTGTACTGATATAGACAGTTTAATGCAGGAACTTGATATTGAACCTTCTCCCCGTGAGTGGCGCTTATTCATAAACTCATCTAAATATAGCTTAAAAGCTGTGTTATTGTATAATGGAAATTTAACACCCTCTATACCAGTTGCCCATTCAGTTACAATGAAAGAAAATTATGAAAATATGCGCACGATTTTGGATAAAATAAATTACAATAGGTATAAATGGCAGATATGTGGGACTTAAAAGTTATAGGGATTTTAGTGGGACTTCAGGGGTGATTTACAAAATATTGCTGTTTTCTTTGTTTATGGGACAGTCCTGCAATAAATAAGCATTATGTAACAAAAATTTGGCCTGAAAGAAGCGAATTTCAACTGGGATCTCAAAATGTTAAATTTATACCTCTTGTTGATCCCCAAAAATGTCATTTTGCCTCCTCTTCACATTAAACTTGGGCTGATGAAAAACTTTGTGAAGGCTTTGAATAAAGATGGTGATGGATTTAAATACCTAAGACAAGTCTTTCCCCAGTTAAGTGATGCCAAATTAAAAGAAGGCATTTTTATTGGGCCACAAATCAGAAAATTGCTGGACGATGTCAATTTTACGGAAAAGCTTACCAGGCAAGAACTCAGAGTATGCAATTCATTTGTTAATGTAGTAAGAGGATTTTTAGGCAACAATATGGATGAAAATTATGAACAATTAGTTAATGAACACTTAGATGCCTATGAAGCGCTTGGTGCCAGAATGTCATCAAAAATTCACTTCTTCCATTCCCATCTGTCATTTTTTCAAAATGGGGGAGCTGTTAGTGACGAACAGGGTGAAAGGTTTCACCAAGATATCAGAACAATAGAAATTCGGTACCAAGGACGATGGGATCCAGCCATGATGGGTGACTACTGTTGGTTTTTGAAGAAAGAAAATAGGACACCTCATAAACAGAAAAAATAAAGTTTAATTAGTGTTTTAAGTTAATATTTTTCTCGTTTGCTTTTCTCTTAGATGTATGGTATGTTTAATAGGCGAAAACTGTAAACATAGTCAATAAACAGGGTTAAGAAGTTTCTGAAATAATTTTTTCTATAGATATTAAGTATCGTAACATTCGATATGGTTCTACAACTCTAACAAGAAAACCCTACGTGCTACAACTTTCTATTTGTCGTTTTCGTATTTGGATAGGTCCATTCTATTAGATTATGCTATTCTCATTTGTGTTACAACAAACAAATTTTTTTTTGTCGGCCAGTGTTCTTATATAAAATTTTATATTATTTTATTAAATCGTCGTTTGGTTTCGCCACCGTGGATTTTGGTGCAACATTTGAGGTAAATTGGATAAGTAGTTTTTTACTAATAATTTTTTTAACGTTTCACTAGGTCGTCATTTTGTTCCGACATATTGGATTTTTACCAAAATGTTACACTGTTATGTTCAAATGACCTTTAATTTGTGACCAAAATTTGAAGTAAAACGGGTAATTAATTTTTTAACTATGCCTCGATCAGACACGTAGACACACCGACTAAATTAAGAAAGCGTTTTTTAGCAACTTGAGATCCTAAAATGTGAAGATCTTTAAAAACCTGGAGGGTGATTTTGTTCACGATTAAAATACTTCCCTTTTACGTGGGAAGTAAAACAAATCAAAACAAAAAACTTAAAATGTAGACATTTCAAGCTATTCGGTGTTATTAAATGTAAAGCGATAACGTAATTTCACATGTTTTTATTTGTGGCTGACAAGGAGATTTTTGAGAATTTCACATGCAAGGTGAACGAAATTAATCATTATTTACTACATAAACAAACGAGGCTTTCAATGCGATAATATTATTCCAGATCCTCGAAGGAAGTTAATGCCATTCGGACAAAATGAATAAACAATTCTAAAAGTTATAAATAAATCAGTAAAACATTCACATATTTTTTCCATATTTTATACAGTTATCAGGTAGGTAAATACTAATTATCACAAATTGTAGCCATGGATTTCCCCTTTGAATTTCATTTATATCTAAAAATAATATTGTTTAATGGGAATGGTTATTGTAAATTGAGTCCGCCCGATGCGTTCACAATTTTCAGATTTTTCTCGTGACAGGAAATGCTAAGGCATAATTTTATAGCACGAAAGTTTTCACGGCTTGAGTCAATTATGCATTCATGGTTCTTGGGTTTAGGTCCTGTCAAATTGGAATTACTTTCCAACGTTTCGCGATTGCACGAGGCATCTTCAGGGATATTCACTGAACAAGTCCAAAGTACTGACTGAGCTCCGATGAGCAGAGTTAGTTAGCACGTGCCCTAGATTGATGCAAGGACCTTGGTATGTTTTATATTAATTATTGGACAATAATTTGTTCTTTACTTATATACATCTGTCATGTTTCTTAAGTCTAGTAGACACGGACCGTCCAATTTTACCTATGCTTACTTTACCGCAGGAACAAGGAATTTTACAAACTCCTGATTGCAAAGGAAGTACATCTTTTGATGAATTTTATCTGTAGTACGATCGAGAGTGCCAGTGGCGGCTCTTCCATACGGTCATTTGGTCAATGACCCCCCAAAAATATTTCACAAAATAAATTATTCGTTTGACCGTCCCTCCTAATAGTTGTAATAAAACGAGAACCGCGGCGCGGCGGTTCTAATGGTCTCGTTGCGTTCCTTAGGCATAATAAAATACGCTATGCTAAGCTAGGCTGGGCAGTCCGAATTGCCCTGATTACCTTAAAGCTTGACGACAGTACCCGAAGATTTCACAGCTACCGAGCGGCAGCTGATCTTGATAGCAAATGGAATATGAAATCGCCATTTGGGTCATCAGCCGGTCTCTTCATAATTCGATCGATCGGTCGCGGCATCACGTCGGCATGCGGAAGCTCAATTGTTCAGAGGTCGCGCGGTCGATATTCTAACACGATATTGTTTCGGACGTTTTTAATCGATAAAAATTGATTTATATACTGTTTTTTGTAACATACATTTTTTTTTATTTTTATGATCCATGTGTGAGTTGGAAATATACAGGAAATAAAATGTTGATAGTGACTAGTGCAAAAAATAAACAACTAAAAAGTGCTTGCGAACTTAATTTTGCAAAAATAACCAATTTCAAGGTGGTCTCTGTTTGAGTTGTGAATGTAAATGAAATAAAATTTCGGTAGTGCAAAAAATGAAATAACTAAAGGGTGCTTCGTCAACGACGTCATCATAAAAACGTCGATGCCCCGAGATATTTTGGAGAAGTTTATTTTTAATGGACAACAGCGATGTATGCGAAAGTCTCTCCTGCCCTGTTGAATTTCTCACGAAATTTTTTATACGTTTATTATTGAATTATTGAATAATTGCGTTCTACTGATGAACTTGTGGCAGGTATTGTCAATACTAATTCACACAATTTCGACACTTCGGTGTAGGCATCTTCCAGCTCCTTGTCTTTTAAAAATAGTATTAGTTCCTTAGCGTTATTTTTTGCGCTAATGTCATCAGTTCCGTAAGTCACTTTTAGTTCAGATCGCTGTAACAGTCGAAGAACTGGCCATAATGAAGAAGAAGAGATTTAATCGCATCTTCTGGAAAAGTGTTTCCTTTAAATGCATCAAAATTGCAGAGCTCGAGTAATCTAAAATCATTTAAACCGTTAAATCTATAGTTTATTTGTTGCTGAATTTGATCGATTATTTCATAAAAGAGGCGTCTGTATGATGTTTGAACATCTCCCCCCTTGTCTGTTCGAAGACGCTTGGCTTGTTGCTCTACATTTAACGTCATCGTTTTCTCCCAAAATAGGTCAAAGTTTCTTTTTTGGCTTAACATGGACTTAAAATCATCCGCTTTTTTTAAGCAAAAAGCAATATCATTTGTTTCAGTTTGTAATATATTAAAAACATTGTCCGAGAATGGAAATATTTCTGAAAATATGTTCAACGAATAATTAAAATTAAAATCTCGTTTCAAACAGTCCAAAAACCCCCTCGAACTATTTATTGCTTCTGAGTCTCACGTTTCATTATTTTCTATTATATTCTCAAATGGTTCAATCAGTGATTCACGATTTTCAGATACTGTTAACACAAGTCTTCCATTACAGTTCCACCTAGTAGGAGCTACTTTGGGCAATCGTTTGTGGACAATGAAGTCCAAAGCTTGTGTACGTTTTGTTGACTTGAAAAAAAAAGCGGCCATGCCATAAAGTAACGAAAAATACTACACTCTTTAATGTGATTGATGGACTGGGATAAAACTAGATTTAATTTATGAGCAAAACAATAGACAAACACAGCACTTGGGAAAGTTTCTCGAACTTTAGCTTGCAGATTCCCTAATTGTCCTGCAATCACTGCAGCTCTATCACAGCTTTGAGCAACTAATTTTTTCTCTCCATTAACTTCTTTCGTAACGTTATAAACTACGGTATATAATGCATCTGCTGTGCGATTTTAGGATACATTCTTAAAACCTAAAAATCGCTCTTGAATACTTCCGTCTGTTTTAACGTAGCGTATTAATATAGATAATTAGCTAAAATTAGTGATATCAGTTGTTTCGTCCAGAGCAATATTAATGAACTCGCCAATCTCCTGCTTAATTCTTTTTAGAATAATAGTTGCAAGAGCGGAAATTAAATCCTTCTGGATTCGATTCGACGTTTCGCGAAAAACGCTAGACCGCTCTAAATGATTTTTTAAGCAATCATCATCTTTAGCCATTAAACTAAGTAAATCTTGAAAATTTCCTCTATTTGAAGAAACCCTTGTTTCGTCAGGACCTCTAAATCCTAATTCGTGCTGTCCGAGGGATCGATAAATCTTCTTAATATTTGCCTATTTTTATCTACTACTTCATCGTGTTGGCGGTGACTAATTTCCAACTGTTTATTAAGAGCGTGTTCAATTCCGGTTTTGCCGAAGACTTTTTCTTTTATGACGGCCTGCCAATACATACTGCCTTTTACAGCTTTATGGAAATTGTTTAAATCGGAAAAATCATTTTTATTCCAGAGACCTTTTTCATTTTCAAAAAGCATGGCCAACAAAATAATTTACCTATATTTTCACACCCTGTTAGCGCTTTAAATTGTTCGTATTGTTTTTCCGGATAAAAATGTCTAATACATTTTTTTATATTTGTGGTTAAATTTTTCATAGGCGGTTTTGCCCTTCCTTTGGAAATTATTTAAAGTTTATCAGCGAAGTTTAATGTTGAAAATCCCTTTATTATTAAGACACACACCACACATTCACACACACTCTTCTTACTAAATTCTCCAACAATTTCAACGTTATTACCGACAGCCGAAGTTGACGGTATTTGCATATCAACGTCCGTATTATTGTCTTCCATATCGCGCCATGCACGACGCGACGTACGTATCACACAACACACGGATAACCGTTCAAACAAAGACCCTACTCCAACCATAGCTTCCGCCCCCACTTAAAGCACGCGACTGAAATGCAAAAATTGTAAAAGGCGGTGGAAAGTTCAATAACCTCTGGCTCGATTCACAGGAAATCAAGCACACAGGACTTGGCTGCAGAGAAGCTAGCGGTCCGCATAGGTTCTATTCGATTCTATTGCTCGGTCGGAGTCAAGGCCGCATTTATTATGGGGTTGATAATTAAGATATTATTTTAGCATTTTTAATATAAACTAAATTAATGGTTTCCTATTTCAAAAATTACATTTTAGAAGATGTTTTGTATTTTTTTTTGGGAAACACTGCTTCCATGGACTTCACGCCCCTGTTGGTTTGTTGTTTTCTAAGGACTCGTCGGACTCATATGGTGCAAAACTGGTGTTAAAGACACTTAAAAGAAAAAATAAAAAACATGCGTTTTCTGCAGATCACATGAAATGTGAACTATACTACGGTCGGGAGTGTTGATATTCGGACTTAACTAGACACAGCTTATAGAAAATCCTTTAGAGATTTAAATGTATCAAAAAATCGTAATATATTAAACAAGATTATAAATTGTGTAAAATTATGTGGAGCATTCGAGCTGGCACCATGTGGCCATGATGAAAATGTCTGAAAATCCAGGGGTTTTTATAAATTTTGTTGAGAATGTTAAGTATCGAGAAATCGTTTATAAAAGCAATGTGCGTGCAATTTAACGAACGTGTCATTCAGCATTTTTCCAATGTTAAAGAACGAAGAGTAGACCTGAACTTCAAGAGAATTTAGAGCTCAATTCAAAGATAAGATATTTATTTTTATTTTCATCTTGCCTATTTTAAATTTGTTATTGACCTTCCAATATAATTCACCACGAGCCGCCACTGGTCAGTGCAATAAGTTCGCCATCTCACGAAACAGGTAAACATTTAGCCAATATCTTAAACCCCTTCACAGGACGATCTAATTCTTATATCAAAACCTCTAAAAGATTTCGTCCTTCCACACAGAGTTAAAGATTTCACTTTAGATTCGGGTGATATTTTAGTTAGATTTGATATATTGAATTCCTGTATACAAATGTGCCTATTGACCACTCAACATCTTTAATTTCATATTTCAACTTTCAACATAAAAATCTTAATCCTGTCTTTATTTGAATTGATAAGAGCTTGCTAAACGTTTATAAGCAAACCTCAGGCACCGCTATGGGCCCCCCGCTATCTCCTGTGGTAGCAAACGTCTTTATAGAGGCTTTCGAGGAAATTGCTTTAAGCTCTGCTTCTTTCCAACCTATATGTTGGTTCAGATATATAGATGATCCTTTTGTAATATGGCCTCACGAAGAAGAAAATTTAACTCTATATTTCTCTCTCTTCTAAACCAACAGCGTTCTAGTATAAAATTCACTATGGAAATTGAGTCAGATGATGTCATCCCCTTCTTTGATGTGTTAGTACAAAAGAAAGATTACGGCACCGTAGGTCATACTGTTTTCAGGAAACCGACATCCATCTGAAAAACAATCCGTCATCATTTCATTACTTTTCGGGGCTGTGTCAATATGTGATGCAAATTTGATTCCGAACGAAATAAAAAAATGGCTGAAGCTTTAAAATCAAATGGATGTTGCCCTGAAGGTATTAGGCGTTCGATTAGTTATTATAATATACCGAAACCTACACTATTAAATACTCGACCCATCAAGTAGTACAGTTTTATCTTTTATCCAGGATACTACAGATAAAACTGAATTAATTCTGCGGAGATTTAACATTCTTACAATCTTTAATATACACCAAAAGATTGGGCAATGCTTACGATCACCCAAAGATATAGTTCTTTTGCAATCAAATGGTTTTTGTCATATTCCTCGTTCCTACGGTAAAATGTATACCGTGTGACAATGAAACTACAACCCAGGGCGCCATTTGAAAATGGCTAGAGATAAAAATATAGAATTGGGTGTGTTGATAGAGTTGAATATTGTAAACATTTGTAACACAAAAGCAATTGAATATCGTTTCCGGTTTCCCCAGAATTGACCGCGACTTCGTCATTTTAATTAAAACACCCTGCTTATCAGTGGCGTAACTACAAATTTTCGGCCCCACGATATGCTCGTATATAATCCATTTCAAAACCAAAAAAACTTCCAATTTTGTCTGAACAAACACTAATTTAAAAATAACGCAATACACATAAAAACAAATAAACCTAACAAATAAAAATTAATAAAAGTTTTTTTTCTAGCTTTTCTTTCCGCAAAATCAGTAATGGCCTCATTTATATTGAGGTCTCTTGCCAAATCATTTTCTATCGCTAAGAGAGACAGAATCTTATCTTTCCTCAGAAATACTAAGATAGGTTTTAATAATTTTTAATTTTGAAAATGACCTTCCTTCATTATTAGCTACGCTTACAGGTAAAGTTAGATATAAGATTAACGCTTTGATTGCGTTAGGAAAGCTAGATGCACGTGTTGAATTTTCAATTAACAAATATTTTAAAAGCTCAGTTATGCTTTGAATATTTTGATTTTGAATATCTCTACATATTAATCTATTATTTCTTATGGCAACTAGTTCAAAGCCCGGAGATTCTGATTCATTAAAATAAATTTTGTAAGGTTTTTGTAACTCATCCTCTTTTTTAAGAATATTTTCTGGTTTGAATAAAAAGAAAACAGATGGATTAAGAAAATTAAATATTTCATTTACATGACAAAATGGTTTAAAATGGCATTAGTTTATAATGTCTAATGTTGCATAAAATATACATACTTTAAACCTGTGTTCCGAATATGAAAATCTAAAATCAGACCAAAATTTATCAAAATACGATTTTACCTTTGGTACTCTCTCGGCAGTAAATTGTGGGTTAATACCCCATTTCTGAGAAATTTTGATGGCTTCCTCTTTGAGTTCTGAATATTTGCCACTAGTTTCAACAAACGTTCCATTGCTTTTTTTAAAAGTGTAACTACTTCATGTAAACTTGTAGTATTACTTTTGATAAAATATTAATTTACTGTAATATTGTGTCGTGAAATACACATAGAAAAACAAACTCAAAACTTTCAATTTAGATGGTATATAAGTTTTACTAGATACAAGTAAAATTATAGTTTCCCTTGGGATCCATTATCATATTAGTTACGCCACTGCTGCTTATTTAAAACTCTATTAGCAATTCTAAACAACTTTTGTATAACATAACCTATGTCTAAAATGTATAGTTTTCGAAATAAAGCCACTTGAAAATATGCCATAATTCCCACTTAATTGTATTTTATGGAAAAACGGAGTAGGCCAGGATAAAAACAATCACGGTTATTTACTCTTTATTCAAGCCTTCCTCCAACAAAATGTCAAAAAAGAAAATGTTCCGAGTTTAAAAGACCCTGTACCATAACGGGTCAACTGACTTTGGATAAATATTAACATCATAAAAATAGGGTACCTAATTTTCAATTTTGCAGTTGTTTATGAAAGTTAAGTTAATGATAACTTAATCATATTAGCCAAAGTTTTGCTAAAATTAAAATAATCATATTAGCCTTGACAGAGGTTGCTATGGTTTTTAAAAACAATTGAATTTTGACAAGTAACTTTTATCACTTGTGGGCTTGGCAGATTATTGCACTTTTTGTAAATTATCGTGCTTTATTTCTTGTCTCTATTGGTGTAGACTAAAAGTTCGTTGTAATCTCTTTAAAATGCCAAGTGTTACAAGGACGGAAGTGCTTGCTCAAATACTCTACGCAGAGTAATACCCCGCCATGCCTATTTTCCGTGGCTAGTACAACATTTGAAAACAGTTCAGCAAAAAGAAAATGAAGGAAAGTTTATTATTAGTAAAGAAGCTGAAATAAACTTTCTGGCATATGTGAATGCTGATTCAAGTATTTCTACTCGCCAAATTGAAAGTGAAGTTGGAGTTAACAGCGAAAGTGCAAGGAACATTTTGAAGAAGTTGAATATTGCCGATGGTATATGGACAATTTTATTTAGAGAAGGATCTTTCCAAGAAAGCTTTGCTGTTAATGTGTGGCTAGATGTTTTAGGAACGAGAATTGGGGGCCCAATATTTTTTAATGAGCCCCTTACACCACAAACTAATTTGAACTTTCTAGAAACAACAGTTACCGATTTTTTGGACAATTTACCTCTTGCAAAAATTCCCAAAATATACTTTCAACACGATGGTCACCGCCCCATAATGCTCGAATTTGTGTAAATTATTTAAATGACAGGTTTGGGGACCAATGGATAGGAACGAATGGACCTGTAAGGCCAGCACGTTCAAACTGATTTGACACCTCTAGATTTTTTCTTCTGGGGTCATATCAATTTATATCTATTTAAATCAACCCAAAATTTGGACATTTTAAGAACTCGCATTATAAGTGCTATCAATAATATTAGTATAACTCAAAAAAAAATGTATTACTGAAAGTTGTTGAAAAATGTGAGACCTGTATTGAACAAGAAGGTCGTGTTTTTGAAAATCTTAATTATGATTCTTTTTTTTATTATTAGTTAATATTAATCATCTCTAGGTATAATGAAGTTCATTTATTTGCACCTTATTATATTCGTTTCTTTTTAAAATTTGAATGAATTAAAAAAGGATTCCTTTGAACAGTAGATTATTTTTAATCCATAGCCAACTTTGCTGGTGGTATAATTAAATAAGTGCTAGTAATATTGATTTTCGCTTTAGATCGGCATTAAAAACATGAAAATAGAGTATCAAATTTTCAAGTTTGCAGCCATCTATGGAAGTTGATTTTGTCATAGATGGATAAAGGATAAAAAAGTAGGATTGGGCAATGAAGGGTTTGTTCCAGTCAGTTTACCTGTTATGGTACAGGGTCTGATCAAAACTTGAAAAATCGATTTGCGAAAAACACATTTTTTTAAAACTCGGAACATTTTCTTTTCTGACATTTTGTTAGATGAAGGCTTGAATAAAGAGTAAATAACCGTGATTGTTTTTATCCTGGCCTACTCCGTTCTTCCATAAATTACAAACAAATGGGAATTATGGCACATTTTTAAGTGGCTTTATTTCGAACACTATACATTTTAGATGTAGGTTATGTTAAACAAAAGTGGTTTAGAATTGTTAAGCGAGTTCAAGAAACATAAAATATACAGGGTGTTACATTTAAAATAACGAAATTGCGGTCATTTTCGGGGAAACCGGAAACGATATTCAATTGTTATGTTACAAATGTTTAAAATATTCAATCCTATCAACACACCAAATTCCATATATATATATATATATATATATATATATATATATATATATATATATATATATATGTTGATTTTTAGTCCTTATATAAAAATACAATGTGTTTTCATTCCGGGTGTACATCCGTTCACTACTGTAGTTCTGAAAAGAACAGTTTTGCTGACGTTTCGCCAAAATCGCATTTGGCATTTTCGAAGAAATAGAGAGTCTCTATTCGGACGCGAGAAAGAAAGCTTCGAAAATGCCAAATGTGATTTTGGCGATACAAAACTGTTCTTTTCAGAACGACAGTAGTGAACGGATGTACACCCGGAATGAAAACACATTATATATATATATATATATATATATATATATATATATATATATATATATATATATATATATATATATATATATATATATATATATATGTGTAGTCGAGTTAGTGTCAGCTCCGTTCTTTTGGTTAAAAATCTTTAGTTATTGTGAAGTAAAAATCTCCGTTGTGATATCAATGTAAAGGTAAATAATTTTTGGATAGAAACGGCATTTTTACAATTACGTAGTACAGCCCAGAAGGCCTAAAAAAAAATAAAAACAGTAAACCTGTAAATTGCTTCAGATCTCTGATTGGGATAGGACAAACAACACAAACAGAGCTATAAGTAATGAACGATATAACAAACGAGCAGCTGCTTTCTCAAATGCTGCTAGCAGTTAATTCTTCTGCTACTAAAGTAATTGATGAATTGAAATTACATATTGCCAACGAAAATCAAAAAATTTTAGCCAAACTAGGCGAGCATTCAATTAAGATACAATCTCTTGAGGCTAAATATTCTCAAATTGAAAAAAATCAGCTTGAGTTGGAAAGAAAAATTCGAAAAAATACTATTATTATCTTTGGTCTTGACTGTAAACTAGATGGTGAAAGCTTATTGAAATTTGTGTTAAATTTTTTCAAAGAAAGTCTTGACCTGACTATTAAAGAAAGTGACATTAATGATATATCGTTTTGCCAATAATAATTCCGAAACAGGTACCCCGGTTAAAGTAGAATTTATTTCATACCTGAAGAAAAAATATATTTTAAGTAATTGCTATAAACTGAAAGGCACTAAAATATTCATAGCTCAGGATCTATGCTACCAAGACCGGCAAGATAGAAAAATACTCATTGATCATTTGAAATTAGCCAAATCAAAAAAATACACTGTAAAGATAGTACAATTTAACAAGTTGTTGGTAAACGGTGAAATATACACTATTCAACAACTTGTAAAACAAAACCGTAAAGAAGATCTAGTACCGGAAATTGTGCAGTCTCGTAGTGAACCATCGACACCATCATTAGAACAGCAAACAAATAGTGTATTTCCATTACCAACAATTTCTTCAAGTGCGAAAGAGGTTGAATCAATAGTCAAGGCATGTCAGCTATCATCTGGATTTTCAAATAAACTCAATAACCGCGAAGATACAAAAGGGAGGGAGAGAGAAAAGGCTAATACTCCGTCAAGTGAGTCGAAAAAACAAAAAACAGGAAAACCCGCAACAATAGTTACGCGATCTATTGCCAAGAAATAGTGCATAAACTAATATTGTTCATTGCTCATTGCAATATTATTAATATATATGCGAAGAAAATAAGTTGTGTAAATTGTCCACGCCCAGTTTTATTTTATTGGACTGATAATGTAAACAAACTGCCACTGCATTGTCGAAATTTACTGTTGTTTGTTGAATGTGTTCTTCTTATCTTTACAATAACCGTAAAATCCCCAAAGAAACTCTATTTTTTAAAATTAAATACGAATAAATACTGTGTATATATATGGATATAGTTAATATGCTGAGGTAAAAATTATTATCGTATTGTATTCGCACTACTAATATATAAGTAAATAGAAAATTATTATGGATCCATATATTAGGGATTACAACTTTTTGCCTGTTCAAATCTTTCAATGTGACGATATTAATGCCTATAATTTACATGCCTCAGATGCTAACGAGTTTAGAGTATTGCAACAGAATATTAGAAGTATCAGAAAAAACTTTGATGAATTTTGTATCAGCCTCCAAGAGTTCAGGGAATAGTTCGATATAATTATACTGACTGAAACTTGAAAAGTTACGGATTTAGATTTTTTTGGTATACAGGGTTACAATATTATTTACAATTACGGAAATATTAATCAAAATGACGGCGTGATAGCGTATGTCAAAAATCAGTATAATTTTCACTGCAATATCGTTAATATAAATATATATAAGGCCATAGAAATCACTATTCCTACCCTAGACAATAAGTATAATCTATTTACGGCTTTATATAGACCCCCATCCACCGATGCCGAATCATTTTTGGAATACCTGTCCTTATATCTCGAACAAAGGAAAAATAAACCTCGGTTAGATAATCATATATTAATGGGGGATATTAACATAAACATCAAAGATAATGAAAATGAAATAACTAACAGTTACTCGAACATTATGAGCGAATATAACTTTGACTCACTAATTAATGAAAATACAAGGGTACAAAATAATGTCGGCAGTTGTTTGGATCATTTTTTTGCTCAGGGTAAACCTAGTCTAGATAAAAAAATAACCCCATTTATAATTAAAACTTCTATAACTGACCATTATAAAACCGTTATAAACAGTTCAAGTTTTACTAACATGTTCCTTAATCTGGAAATAGAAAAACCTGAATCAAAACTTTATAAAAAATATTTTGATGTAAATTCTTTAAAAACAAATCTAATTAGTCATAACTGGGATGAACTCTTTAAGAATGAGGAAGTACAAAGTTCTACAACATATTTTGCAAACACTATTAAATTTTATATTAATAATAATACCAAGATGTTAAAACAAAAAAAAGGAGAGTTACCTAGAAAACCCTGGATTACCACAGGAATCACTAATTCTATAAAAAGAAAACAAATACTTTTCAATAAATTTAAAGAATCCCCCGTAGGTACAAAAATTTCTTACATAACCTGATTAAAAACACAAAGATAAAATACTTTCAAAATAAAATTAACGAAAACAAAAACGACTCTAAATACCTTAAAACAAATAACTAATGCAAAAGGTGGCAACACATGCGCAATTAGAGAAATTATAAATAATAAGGATAAGATTGTAACAGAGAATGTCGAAATGGCTAATACGTTTAATGATTATTTTATTAATGTAGGAAATAAGTTGCGGAAGAATATTCCTGAACCGGAAGTTACATTAAATAGTGAACGAATTAATGAACGATCTTTTTTTATAAGCGAAACAAATAAAACCGAAATAGAAAATATAATTGATTCTTTAAAGCCTGGAAAAGCACCCGGGCATGATCAAATAACCTCAGCAACACTAAAGCAAATAAAATTTGAAGTATCGGCACCCTTATCTCATTTAATTAACAACATAATAAGAAGTGGTAACGTTCCGCGTGAGTTTAAAATGTCAGTAGTTAAGCCCCTATTTAAAAAAGGCGATCGGAATCAACTAGTTAATTACCGTCCAATTTCCTTGATTACATCTTTAACAAAAGTATTTGAGACTGTAATAAAAAATAGGTTGAATAATTATCTTGATAAATTTAAATTACTATCAAGTAATCAATATGGATTTAAGGAGGGGAAGAGTACAACGGATTCAATCTATCATTTAGTAAGTAAAGTTTATAAGTCCATTGATTTAAATGAGCCCTGTTTGTGTATATTTCTGGATTTGGCTAAAGCCTTCGACACGGTAGACCATTCGCTGTTGTTAGATGAATTGGAAAGTATCGGAGTAAGAGGGATTCCAGGTCAACTTTTTAAAAGTTATCTGGAAAAAAGACCACAAATAGTAAATGTCAATGGCCAATACAGTGGAGAAATGGAAACAAACTGTGGCATACCTCAAGGGACTGTTCTGAGACCTGCACTTTTTTCTGTATATATAAATCGATTACTCGCTTTAAATACTGATGGAGACATCATAAGTTTTGCCGATGACACTGTCTTATTTCAAAGAGCAGAATCTTGGGAACAACTTAAACAAAAATCTGAGACAGCATTAAAGGCCATTTTCAACTGGTTTGTTAACAAAAAACTTAGCATCAATTCTGAAAAAACTAAATTTATAGCTTTTACTTCCTACAAAAGCAAAATACCTGATTTAAGATCTCTCAATATAACCTATAAGGGAAAATTAATTTCTATATCTTCAGTAGAATCGATGAGATATTTGGGTGTTGAAATAGATCAACATTTGAGATGGGATCGCCATGTTGGTAATGTCGTTGGTACTCTAAGATCTCTCATCTATAGATTCAAGATCTTTTCGTCGTTTTTGGATATACAACATTTAAGACTGTTTTATTATGCTTTGGTAGAATCCAGAATTCAGTACGGCATCATTGGATGGGGGGGAGTATTTGACTTAAAAATTTGGCAATATTGCAGAAACTTTTCCTAAAAATAATCTACAAAAAAAATCGTACTTACTCTACAAATTTACTTTTCGAGGAAACAAAAATTCTAGATTTGAGACAACTGTTTTTCTACGGCTTGATTATACATTTAAATAAACATAAAACACTTATCACTTACGTAGACCATCAATACGAAACAAGAAAAAAATACATCATATCTCAAAAACGCCAATTATAAAAAAGACAGTGGGTCAACGAAGTCCCGCATATTTAATATTAAGAGCATACAACTATCTGCCTGATTATCTAAAGGAATTAGTTTTGAGATCAAACTCTAAAGGGTTGTTAAGAAAAAAAAACAAAATTGTTTTTAACATCAATCCAAAGAACGGAAATACACAAAATAGTAAATATTAAAAATTGAAATTACAAAAAGGTTTTAATCACTAATTGCGGAAATCTATATTTTAAGTGTAAATGTAAATATTGTTATAGTACATTCTCTTCTGTTGTTAAATTGTTAAATTGCTAAATGTCTGCGCACAGCTATTGCTCCTGCAGATTTTTTGGTTTATTTACTTTTAGATATATTTTCGAAATGTATACATTTATTGGCCTTTTATGTAAATAAACGATTTATTATTATTATTATTATTATATATATAGTATATAAGATTTATAAGTTTCAGGCCCTCTAGATGCCGGACATGTTTTCTCAATTCTGTCTGTCTGTCGAGGCATAGCTAAAAAACTGCTTACCCGATTGACTTTAAATTTTGATCAAACATTAAGGGCTATGTGGGGATGAATATTTTGGTAAAAATCTAATACGGCGGTTCAAAATGGCTCAACAAGAAAATTATTAAAAATTAATGTAAAAAGCTATTTATTTAATTTACTTAAAATTGTGAGCAAAAATCAAAAGTGATATTAGGACCGAATATTGGGAAAGGTTTGGAAAATTAGCGTAAAAATCTTCTTACTTAACTGACTTCAAATGTTGTTCGAAAATCATGTAATATAACGTTAAACGGCTAAAACATTCTCAGCATGGTGGAACAAAATGGCGGTCTATTAAAACGTTTGAAAAACAAAATTGAAGAAATGGGCCATGCTTTACTCTCTTCGATAAAAGCGAATATTCATTACGATGGAAGTTCCGGGGTAATCTTACAGAATTTTGTTTTTTTTTCGTTTGTTAGAAATAGTGTAGTGTGACTCAATTTAATTCAGTATATAGTCTCAGTCTATATATGTTACATATACTGTCTTTACATTTTTAGTGGGCGCCATTTTGTTCCATTGTATTGGATACCTACCAATATTTTACTAGTTTCTTTCTACCTATGCCACACTTGATTTAATTTAAAATAAATTCAATAAGTAGTTTTTCATTGACACATACCGCAATTTTCACATTTAATTTTGCTGCAAAAAGTCAGCTGAACAAGATTTTTTTAAGCCGCTTTTTTAAAAATTTTATTTGGCCGCCATTTTGTTTCCCTATCTTTAATTCGTACCAAAACTTTACCAATTTATCTTTATATCACACTTAATTCTTGCACAAAAACTAAAATTAATTTAATTAATAATATTTTCAGGCTGATTTTATAAATATTTTAGCACTTGGTATTTGTGCAAAATTTGAGGTAAATTGGTTAATTACTTTTTTTAATAACAATTTTTTTAACTTTCTAAATGGCTTTTGTTTACGATCCTCGTTTTGTTATGTTAGAGTGGGGTATTATTTGGGGTTAGGATCCAGTAAAAAAAACAAGGGTCTTGTTTTAAATTGTTGACGTTTCGCAACTTTATTGTTGCATTCTCAGGACACCCATATAGATTCTATATCCTGCGTAAAACCCATATTTACTACTTTGTCTACTTATAAAAAATATCTTCGGACCAACGTAGTAGGTAAAAACTGATAATATGGGTTTCATGCAGGATTTAGAATATGTCTCCTGAGGATGCAACAATAAAGTTGCGAAACGTTGACGATTTAAAAAAAGTCGTTAGTTTTTTTACTGGCTACCAACCCCAAATAATACACCACTCTAACATAACAACAAGAGGATCCTTAACGAAGACCATTTAGAAACTTAATATCTGTAAAGACTGATAATATGGGTTTCATACAGGATATAGGATCTATATACGGGTCCTGAGGATGCAGCAATATAGTTGCGAAACGGCGATAATTTAAAAATGGGCTTTGCTTTGGATATTGACTTTTGTTTTTTTTACTGAATCTTAACCCCAAATAATACACTCTAACAAAATGTTTTAACAATGTTCCGCCGTATTGAATTTTTACCAAAATATTATCAGGTCAACCCCATATGACCCTTAATTTGTTGTCAAAATTTGACATTCAGACGGACAGACGGAAACGATAAAACATGTTTTATAGTATCTAGGGACACTACAACGTAAAGATGTGTAAAACTAGCAATCTAAAACATGAAGATATATAACACCTAAGAGGGTGATTTTTCACGATAACAAAAATTTTGTTTGGCCGCCATTTTGTTCTACCACCTTGAATTAGTAAAACAGTTTTACTAGTTGATCCCTATATCAAAATTGTTTATTGCACATAATTTAAAATCAATTCAGTAAATAGTTTTTCAGTCTGAAGTTTTAAATATTTTATTAAGCCGCCATTTTGTTCCGCCATCTTGGATTCGTACTAAAATTTTACCAGTTGATTGCAACATATAACAATATAACAACAATATTTTGATATTTGTGCAAAATTTGAGAGAAATTGGATAATTAGTTTTTTAATAATATTTTTTTAACATTTCACTAAGCCGCCATTTGGTTTCGCCATATTGGATGACTTTTAATTTTTGATACAAAATTTAATGCCAATAGGGTAAGTAGTCTTTAAGCTATGCTGCAAAATGACAGACAGACAGACAAACCGACAAAAGGACCGACGGAATTGGTAAAACATGGTTCTAGGGACGCTAAAACGTAACGATGTGTAAAACCTGAAAGGGTGATTTTTCACGATTGCAAACATTTTATTTGGCCGCCATTTTGTTCAGGTATCTTGAATTAGTACTACAGTTTTACTGGTTGATCCCTATACTACAATAAGTTATGGCACACAATTTGAAATCAAACCATGAAGCAGTTTTTTCAGGCTGCATTCTTAAATATTTGATTAAGGCGCCATTTTGTTCTCTGACTCAGTCTCTATTCGGACGCGAGATGGAAAGCTTCGAAATTGCCAAATGTGATTTCAAACATTTTTATTAGGCGTCATTTTGTTCCACCACATCGGATTCTACCAATTTGATTTTTGGGCATAATTTAAAATAAATCGAATAAGTAGTTTTTACACTGATAAAAAAAAATTAGACCACCATTTTGTTCATGTTAAATTCGTACCAAAATTTTACCAGTTCATCTCTATATCACACTTAATTGTTGAACAAAATTTGAAATCAATATAGTAGCTAGTTTTTTCAGGCTGACTTTTTAAATATTTTATTTGTTTGTTTCTATGTAACACTTGATTTTTGTGCAAAATCTGAGGTAAACTGAATAATTAGTTTTTTAGTAATAAATGTTCTAACATTTCACTAGGTCGCCAATTTGTTTCGACATATTTATCAAAATACACTGGCCAGCAAAATTAAGGCACCCAGTAAATTATTTTGAATTATTTTTGGGAATTCATATGAAAATTAAAATATTTATTTTTAATTTATGCTGCCATAGTACATACATTCTAATTTTATACAGTTGTTTTTTTTATCGAAGTCTGTTTATCTTATTTTTATTTTGTTGGAATTCAGATAAATAACGTACCTTTTTTTGTAAGTTTTATTGCTAAAATTTATCATTTGCACTGAAAATGTACAGTTGTAGTAAAGTGTTTATTATGGAACGCCAATCTAGAAATTTGACCGCCGAAGAGTGTGCACAGGCAGTCATTTTACTGGAAGAGGAATGGAGTACATCCGTTTCCCGTATGATCGAACGTTACAGGGATACAGGTTAGGACTTAAGAAGACCTGGGCAAGGCAGACATCGCATAACTACGGCAGTTCAAGACTGTTTTTTAAGAGTCTTTGCTTTAAGACAACGGCTTGTGACTGGAAGATTGCTGCTGACACAGCTGCAGGAAGCAGATGGACTCAGAATTTCTACTGATACTATTCGTCGACGCCTAGCTGAATCTGATCTGAGACCAAGAATCCCAGCGCGAGGACCAGCTTTGACCCCAGAGCATCGTCGAGCAAAGTTAAATTTTGTTAGAGAACACGTCGATTGGGCTGATGAAGACTGGGAAAGAGTTCTTTGGTCAGATGAAACCAGATTTTGTCTCTATGACTCAGATAGACGTATAAGAGTTTATTGAAGACCACATGAAAGATATGCCCAATGTAACTTCCAAAACACCAGATTATTTAGTAGAGGGTCAGTTATGTTTTGAGGAGGAATCTCTTTAACTGCTCGTACTGACTTGGTGGTTATTAATGATGACAGTTTAACAGCGGATAGGTACATAAGGGGAGATCCTGCAAGAACATGTGACCGCATGTTGCTCAGATTGTGCAAAATTATCTTAATGAGGTTGGAACTGAAACTATGGATTGACCAGCAATCAGTCCTGTTCTTATCCCCATTGAGAATGTTTGGGACTTGATCTACCGCCGTTTTGAACAACTTCCTAACCCTCCTAACACTTGGAATGGGCTTACTGGAGATATTGTCCAAATATGGAATAATTTGGATCAAAACGAGATAAGGCCCGTAATTTTAAGAATTAATGATCGCTGCCGTGCTGTTATTCAAAATATCTTTATACTCTATTCATAAAATACCCGTTATTAATTATTTTTAACTAAAGTTCATATTTTTTTATTTTATGAATTTTCCTGTTTTTTTAATTTTTTTTTCTTGTGTTCTTTCGTAATTTTTTCTTTTGTTAATACCCTTATTAATTTAGAATAACAATTACAGGGTTTTCCCGTATGTTTTTCAACCCACCTAGAGAGTTTATTTGAATAGATACGGAAATGTCGTAGATACAAAAGTTGTTGAATTTTTTATGAAGATTTAGAATATTATATCATAAGTGCGAAAATATTATTGTCAAATTTTGACAGGTTTTCAGTTTTTTTTTTAAATGCAACACCCTGTATATTAAATCATTTTCTTGAAGATCTTTTTTTTTCTAATTTCAAATATATATACTTTTAATATATTCTGTCAACTAGTTTTGGATATATAAGCGTTTATACATTAAAGAAATGGTAAGGTAATTTGCGCTAAAACATAGTGAGCCATGGTCAAGACAATTGCAATGAACGACGCCTTTTTTACGTTTACCGGTCAGAAGTAATTATTTACGAACATTTTTAATATCTAATACGTTGGACAATAGGTTATTCGGAACAAGAGAAACTCGACATGATAGAATTATTTTATTTACATGGTAAAAATGCATCGACAGCTCGTAACGAATATTATAGACGGTTTCCAGATAGACCAACACCGACTTGTAGGACAATATTAAACATCGCTAAACAATTGAATGAAAGAAAAACACTTATACACATAGAAAAGTTAGAATAGTGGAAAGAAACGCTGAAGAAAATTTAAATATTTTATTATATTTTGAAGGTAATTTTGAAACTTTTGTATTAAAATAATTTATTTATCTCATTTATTCTTGTTTTAGAAAATCCTGAACGCTCAATTCCCGATGCAGCCACTTTTTTAACAAATCATGACATAAAATCCACTCAGTTCTAAAACATTATAAATATAAGCCATATAAGTTTTTACCTACTTAAGAACTAACCGATCAAAATAAAATAGACCAATTAAACTTCTGCCAAGAAATAGAAAGACGTGTTATGATGAACCAACTAAATTTGTCAAACATAATTTTCGCTAACGAGGCAACATTTACCACTGAAGGCATGTTTAACCAGAACAATAAGCATTTTTGGTCAAAAGAAAACCCGCGAGCTCTTCAGGCGGTCAAAATTCAGGGAGGAAGATCTCTACATGTTTGGTGTGGCCTTCTTAACAATCATGTTATTGGACCTATATTTTTAAATGGCAATTTAACCAGACAAAGGTATCAGGAGTTATTAGAAAACGAAATCGAGGGGCATTTTGAACAACTAGCGATTACTTCATATCTTAATTTGACATGGCAACAAGATGGGGCCTCTCCTCATAATGTCTAGCCGGTCACCAATTTTTTAAATGACAGGTATCTGTTTTGGATTGGAAGACATGGATCATTAGGATGGCCAGCAAACAGTCCCGATCTCTCTCCTTTGGACATATTCTTGTGGGGTTATCTGAAAAACAAGATATACTACAAAAGGCCAAGAATTATCCAAGCTTTAGAGCAAAATATAGTCCAAACAATCGACGATTTAAACACCCAATCACCTCATTTTATCTACGCATCCATACACAGAAAATTTAGAAGAAATATTCAGAAATGCATTGTAAACCAAGGAGGCTATATAGAAAACCAAAACTTAGTTCTTTAAGCTAATATTATTATTTACCTACTTTATAATATTGATTTTTTAGGGTACTGTTTCTTTCCACTATTCTAACTTTTCGCTTAAGTGTTTTTCTTTCATTCAATTGTTTAACGATGTTTAATATTATGCTACGAGTCGGTGTTGGTCTATCTGGAAACCGTCTATGATATTCGTTACGAGCTATTAATGCATTTTTACTATGTAAATAAAATAATTCTATCCGAATAACCTATCGTCCAACGTATTAGATATTAAAAATGCTGGTAAATAGATACTTCTGAAAGGTAAACGTCAAAAAGGCGTCGTTCATTGTAATTGTCTTGACCATGGCTCACTATGTTTTAGCGCAAATTACCTTACCATTTCTTTAATGTTTAAACGCTTATATATCCAAACTAATTGACAGAATATATTAAAAGTATATATATTGGAAATTTAAAAAAAAGATCTTCAAGAATGTTATTTAATATACAGGGTGTTTCATTTAAAAAACACTAACAACCTGTCAAAATTTGACATTTACAATAATATTTTCGCACTAATGATATAAACTCAATAGGTGGGTGGAAAAATATACGGGAAAACCCTGTACTTAAGTGAGACATGAAAATATTTTATGAATATTATGAAATAAAAAATATTTTTCGAAATATAGTAGTGGTGCCTTAATTTTGCTGGCCAGTGTACTAGGTACCAGGTCATCCTCATATGACTATATAGTACTTGTAGTAATAGAAGTTGAGGGGAGGCCGAAGCCAAGCCGGTAGACCAAATATAGCCTTTGCCGTTTACCCCAAGATCTCACCCAAGTATTTACACTATCTCCATTGCTTCCTTGAACCTATCAGACCTATTTATATAGGCCAATCCTTCCTAGAAAGGTCCTTGGCAAGGTCCTGTGCAGCACTGCGGATCCAAATTTGTCTTGCCACAGTTTCGCCATAGTATGACCATTATTTTTTTTCCATAATTTACCATAATTTAAAGTCAATCGGGTTGGTATAGTTTTTTTAGCTATACCACGTGACACACTCTTTCTCTGTTTGATAGCAGAGAGTATGTATTTTTAGGTTTTAAGATAATTTAAAGTATTAAATTCTAACAAGTGGTTGATTGGAAGAGAGGCAGTAAAGTTAGTGTGCAAATCACCGGCAGTTTAGGGAAATTTGGGTTCGATTTATATTTGGGGGCGCCAACAGCTCTGTACCAGTCGACTGAGAACTGCCCTAGATGATATGCGTACCACTCCTCAATACCTCTGTACGAAAATCAATCAAGTTAATTAAGTAAAACCAAAAATAAAACTAACTATATTCAGCAAATAGCATTTATTATAAATCCTAGCAGATCTAGTACCCCTCTCACAGTAAAAAAAAAAATAGCTTTGCAATTATAAAATGATTTTACAATTAAAAAAAAATTATTAATAAAATATAACAATCAACCTTAGGAGAAGTTCAGTGAATAAGACAAAATAATGTGCTAATAAGCCCATCAGATCAGTTTTCCCACCACATATGCTGAAATAAGTGATGTGAAAGGGTGATAAGGATATTCAAATTATTAATAACAATCAAATATAAAAGGAGTTAGATAGAACAATCAAATATAAAAGGAGTTCAGTGGAAATAACTAACCGAGCCACAAAGTACAGAACAAATGCAATCTATGCGTATGTTCAGTAGAATCAGTCATCTAAGCAAGGAGGTGTATTAGTGGCTAATATTTATTTTGCTTTAAAACTTTAATCAGCTTGTGTGTTATAAAAGTAGCAAAAGCGACTGCAAAATTATAACTGTTAATGAATGAGATATTTATTTATTTTTGTTTTACTAGAAACTTTGTAGTTGCATCCAATTTGAACAATCAGTGAAAATTTATAAGGATTAGGTATGTAAATTAATTGACACGAATCAAATTTAAATTAAATTTATAGTAAGAGAGTAAACGAAGTAAAATGTAAGGCCAATGAGAAATAAAAAAATTAAGTTATATCAAACGGCTTGACCACGATTACACCAAATATTTATCTTTATTTTTATACGAAGTTCTCAAATTCAGCAGCAATCAGCAAATACACAATAACAAAGTCAATATAACATTGCAGACATATATAGTATTACCTGTCAATAATATACCTCGATAGACAATGCTTAAAGGTATGCCACAGCTACATCTTAAGCTTAATATAACCTCAAGGTGTGATCACACGTTGCTGCTAAAGTGCGGGACACGACAGAAAACCGGACGGAGTCAATCGGTTTCGGAAGGTCGGCCAAGAAATCTCTTTAAACCAGTGGTGTCCCGTCGTTCTTTAAATAATATGGCACTGCTTTATGACTATACGCACTTCAGATAATTAAAAAATGTAACTATGCTTAATGAACCTTTATCTATATTTATCTGTTTTCTTTTGTGTACCGCACTTCTATATCTCTTTTCTGTTGCAAAAACAACGAACTTTCGAATTTTAAAATGATTTAATTTTGATTTTTCTTGATCGATTTACCTATAAATATATCTTTTCTTGAGTACTGTCATTAACGGTTCTCGGGCTACTGCCTACGTCCACTATTATTGGACCACCCAGTATAGTGATACACGATTTACAAGTCCATATTTTACAAGGGCAGCCAGCATCAGATCCAGTGAACGAGATTTATCAAAATTTTAATTTATGCAGTTTGACTACTCGGGTATGTCAAAAGTGGCCGTGTGTCTCCGTTTGTCATATTACTTTATACAGGGGCCGTCATTGTGAAGTACTATACAGGGCGTTTCCTAATTGCGTGCTGATGTTAGGGGGGTGTTTTTATGTCCTAAAAGTCTTAACTTTTGAGATACAGGATGGTAAAGTTTAAAAAGAACACATTTTTGTTCATCCCAATTCTAATACTATTGTAGATAACTGCATGAAATTTGATACACGTCTTCTATGCATTAAAAATGCATTACATATGCACGCCACTGGTAGAAATTTCAAAAATTGATTGAAAATAAAAAATGTAATTTTGTGCATAAAAGACGTGCATCACATTTCACACAGTTATTTATCTATATTAGCATCAGAATTAGGATTTAAAAAAAATATTTTTTTAAAACCCTGTATCTCCAAAGTTAAGACTTTTAGGTTCATATTAAACTTTTTTCTTAAAAAGGTCAAAGAATCACCCCCCTTTAACATTAGCACGCAATTAGGAAACGCCCTGTATAGTACTTCACAATGACGCTCTCTGTACAAAGTAATATGACAGACGGAGAAAAACGGTCACTTTTGGCGTACCCGAATAGCCCAAAGTCGACCTGCATAAGTTAAAATTTTGTTAAATCTTGTTCACTGGAATCAGTGCTGGCTCCCCTACTATAACTACATTGATGTATTAATTTTGGAAGAACATGATTTCTGTAGTTTTTCAAATATTAATTGCAATATTAGATATTTTTTGACACCCGGTATTGAACAGAAAATTAATTATATTGAAGCAGTTTATTGACAGTTACTTTATGAACAATTTCTCAAAATATATGAAAAACAACTAAGACATTTTTGAGGTTGACGGCTGTGATTCTAATGGTTCGATTCCTTCTAAATCGTTGTCTTCTTCTGAAAATGATGAGGTTTCGTCGTCACTACTTGAAGATCCCAGTGTGATAACTAAATCATCAATAACCGTTTCAATTTTGTCATCTACTTCCCAGTATTTATCTTCAATAGAACGAATATGTTTAACATACGATTTCCAATTTTCAGCCGATATTGAGGCAATCGCTTCTAATGTTATTTTATTTAAATCGTTAATTGAAAGTTCACCGGTGTTGCGCTCTCGAATATATTTTTTTACTCCTGCCCATGCAAGTTCAATAGGGTTGAGGTCGCACATGTATGTAGACAGCCTTAAAGGTGTATGACCGAGGTTTCGTAAGAGACCGTCAATTTTATACTTTTTTTCTCTAGGCTTGTTGGCTGATATTACTTCATATAATTGATATTTTCTCCATGTTGGATCACATACAAGATTGTTCGATTTAAGCCACGATATCATATATATGAGCTTTTGTAGAGTATTTAGTTGGCACTTTATCTTCTACGTGAGAATGATAAGACGCATTATCCATTGATTTGGGAGGAATGTTAGGTAGAAGCTTCTCGAGCAACCACTTTTTAAAATTATCTCTATTCATCTAGCCATGATAGTCTCCAGTTGTTAGTCCCGAGCGAAAAACTAAAGTAGCACCTGGATCAAATCCGGCTTCTGAACCAGCATGAACTATAATAAAGCGACTACTAGAGCGGATTCCCTGAACAACACCTGTAACACTTTCACTTTGCCAGCATTTGTTCACTGTCATATCATTATCTACCCAGGTTTCGTCTAGATACACAATATTGCGTCCTTCTTGCCTATATTGCCTTACAGTTGATAGATATTTCACCCGCCAGTGAAAAATATTTGGTCTCTCAATGAGCAATTTTCGTTTATTTTGGCACTTGCGCCAAACAAAACCATTTGATCGTAAAAACCGATTTAAGGTTTTATACCCGTACGGAAAATCTATTTTGTTCTTTACAGCACGAAGTAGGGGTTTGCAGGTAGAAACCTTCTTCAAGTTTATATAAGAATCCTCTATTGTTCGTCGAATTACTTGAAAATCACCATCGTCAATTTTATCTTTGTATGATAATCGGGGTCTTTTTTTACCTTGAGATTTTAAAGGTGAAGTAGACATGAGCGATCATTATGTTCTCTTTGAATTTTTCTTTCACTACTTTCCGAAACACCAGTGTAAAATGCACCGCGTTCTGTTCGATTTTGAATTGGAATAGTCAAACTATTATTTTCAGCTTCCCTAGTACAGGCCTCTATAACGCTCGCAATAACTTCACGTGCACCGCTTCGAATCTTTTTTCCTCTTTTGCTCGCCATCGTTACTTCGAAATAATAATTCAAATTCAACGCAACGCAATTGTATAGAAATGAAAACAAATGCTCGAAATGTATAGCCGCCACTGGAAATAGCTAGAACCTTCTAGCGGCAAGTGCATGGAGACTCTAGGCACGTCCCAATTACAAGTGGACCAGTGAGAAATTTACTAAATTCTCGATTAATTTTCCGTACTGCTTAGCTGGCGCACTCATAGGTGAAGCGGCAAACTATCACAACAAATAAAATAAGATAACATTTATTTGCATACGCAAATTTTACTTTTCCGCTTACTTAAGACTATGAACCTTTATTTTAAGGACCGCCCGGTTATCTTTCGTGTCCCGCACTTTACACAGTATGTTAAAAAAAAACAATATCACTTATGTACTGCAGAATGTAGACAAAAGCCGATAGATTATGGTGTCATAAGAAGCAATATGATTTTAATGTAGTTATCATGACCAATATATGCAATATTTGTGATGAGAGGCCAATAATCATGACTTATGCACACCAGCAGTAGAAAAACAAATATATTATAAAAAAATTAAAGCATACTTTAAGGCCCAAAAGAAATATAAAAGAGCAATAAGGTATAGAATTGATCAGAAATAGACCATACCAATGCAGATCAATAAGTTATGCAACACAAAAGATTCTAAAACTATGATACTTATCTAAACATCAATCAATGGCCGTGATTTGGAATGACAAACTATAATGTAAGGGGCACTATATCGAAGAAGGAATTGAAAAGTGACTTCACGAAGACATCTCCAAATCGGGAAATCAGGACACATACAAAATACTGCGGTCTAACATAGGTAAAAGCTTCTGCTTCACCCGCAATTTACAATTTCGGGTTTTAAACACTGGCTAACAAACCCTAAAATATTAAATACGTCTAAACTTTTAGCCCAATAAATATATATATATATATATATATATAAATAATATATATATATATATATATATATATATATATATATATATATATATATATATATATATATATATATATATATATATATATATATTTGTTTTTTTGTTAAAAATTCTTGGGTACTACTGGTTTATTTTCTTAAAAGAATTATTTATTTTCTTAACGTTTCGCGCATCATAGAGAGAGCTTTTTCAAAAGGATATTATTGGCCTACAATAAATACAAAACTATAAAACATCGATTGACACACTAAAAACTATTATAATAAAATGTTAAAATACGACGTTACAATTTTTAAAACTCCAGTTTGAAATTAATGTTAAAATCATGTTAACATACATTGGTATACGCACCTAGGAAATAAAAACAACTGAATGAAGCGCGAAACGTTAAGGAAATAAATAATTCTTTTAAGAAAATAAACCAGTACCCAAGAATTTTTAGACATGGTTTAAGAAAACGCAAAAAAAGAATATATATATATATATATATATATATATATATATATATATATATATATATATATACATATATATATATATATATATATACATATATATATATATATATATATATATATATATATACATACATACATATATATATATATATATATATATATATATATATATATATATATATATACAGGGTTCGCCAAACTCGTGGCATATTAGAAGTATATGGAGAACGAGTAAAGATATTTACTTGAGATTTGGGTAAGTTTCATACTAAGAAGTGAACTTTACTTTAAAAATAATTTCGAAGTTGCGGCGTTGCCAGCTCTATTGCATACAGACAGAAAGTTTCTTTTTTTAAATACAATACTCTGTATATTATTGCATTGTCAAATTCTATGTATTATTCTGAGCATTTTTTATGTAGTATGTCCTATACCTAATTTGAGAGGTTTCTGAAATAAAAATTATTTTCTAATTTTTAAGGGTCAAATCGAGTTCAATGTAAAACACGATATATTTTTAGAACGTTGTCCCAGAATTCTGAAATTTTTATACGAGTTTCCGAACATGTAGGTTAATTGACGACTCAAGGTTATTTTTAATTAAAAGTTATACAGGGTGTATAAAAATATGGTTTATTCGCGATGAACAGAAATGTTCATAACTTGATTTTTTTAAATGGAACACCCTGTATATTTTAATTGCATCAAATAGAGAGAGACATTGCCTTTCAAATGACATTAGGTATTCCTATACCTATCTCTGATGGGTAATGAACTAAGTGGCATTTTAAAAAAAAATCGACCATTTTAGTATTTTCTGTAAAAAAAATCTATTTTAAGCGCACTGAATAGAGAAGTAAACATTTTTGTCAAATACTGGCAAGTTATTTCTACGTATATCTGTCTTAATGATACCTAAATGGAAATACTTTTCTTGAGAAAAATCGATAATTTAATAGTAACAATATGTATTCACAAACGCTTTTGATAAAAAATTAACGATACTACCGAATAAAACAATACTCACGATGGAACACCCTGTATATTTTTGTTGCATCCAACAGAGAAAAAATTACCTTTCAATAGTATTAGCATCGCTGATGATTAATTAATTAGATGCCATTTAGTAGAAGCACGAATAATATCTCGTAAAACGAAAGATTATTTAACTAGTAGGCTGTGCACGCCTGTCATCTCCCAGGAAACCAAACAGAGAACATTTGTTTTTAATATGCATAGTTGTCAAAAATTCACTAATTTAAAATGGCAAATTCTTACTCAAGTGTAGAAATTCTAAATTTGTTTTATGTACACGGTCAATGTGATAAAATAATATCAAGAACATGTAGACAATTTAATCAACTTTATCCAGATTCTGTCCCAATGAACGAGAAAAAGTTTAAAAGAATAGAGAAGAATTACAGAGAGTACAATAATGTTAAAAGACCAAGACTTCAAGTCAAACCTGTAACAGGTAACGAAGACAATGAAATTACTGTTTTGTCTTATTTCCATACATACCCTCACGCATCAATTAATAGCGCAGAGAAAGATTTAGGCATTTCTTACAAATCGGTGGAAAGAATTTTGCACAAACATAGAATGCATAATTATAAATTTATAACAGCCCAGGCTTTAGAGCCTACTGATCCTCCTCAGCGCGTCGCATACTGCGAAATGATCCTGATGCGTACACAAGAAGATCCCAACTTTTTAAAAAAAGTTATTTGGACGGATGAGAGCAAATTCACAAAAGAAGGGATATTTAACAGAAGAAATTCACATTTTTGGTCCAAAGAAAATCCTTATTTTATCAGAGAAAAAGGTTTTCAATACAAGTTCGGTTTCAATGTATTTTGCCTCATGATGAATGACAAAATAAAGTTTTGCTTTTACGATGAAAATTTAAATTCTGAAAAATATTTGGAAATATTGAAAACTACAGTTTCTGATTATCTCGACGAGTTACCATTGAACTTACTCCGGAGCTGCTGGTATCAGTTAGATGGGGCACCGGCTCACTGTACAAACGAAGTAAGTGCGGAACTTACTACAATCTTCGAAGACAGATGGATTGGCCGACGAGGTCCATAGATTTGGCCACCTAGGTCCCCAGACCTTACCCCTCTCGACTTCCATCTTTGGGGCAGGGTAAAAGGCATAGTTTATCAGACGCCAGTAGAAACAAAGGAAGAACTCCTAAATCGGACAAGAGAAGCACTGCTGGCATTATCCGCGGAAGAGATTCAAAAAGCAACGAGTCATGTAATGACACAAGTTCTGGAATGCCTCAGAGTTAATGGAGGACACTTTAAACAGTTCAGTTACTAACAATTCATTTGGGGATAGTTCTGTTGTTAGCTATATTTTTGTAATATTGTTTTATTCGGTTGTATCGTTAATTTTTTATCTAAAGCGTTTGTGAATACATATTGTAAATATTAAACTATAGATCTTTCTCAACAAACGTATTTTCATTTAGTTATCATTAAGATAGATATATTATTGACAAAAATGTTTACTTGTCTATTTAGTGCTTTTAACATAGATTTTTTTTCCAGAAAATAATAAAATGGTCGATTTTTTCTTTTAAATGCCATTTAATTCATTACCCATCAGAGATAGGTATAGGAACACCTAATGTCATTTGAAAGGCAATGTCTCTCTCTATTTGATGCAATTAAAATATACAGGGCGTTCCATTTAAAAAAAATCGAGTTATGGACATTCTGTTGCTCGCGAATAAACTATATTTTTATACACGCTGTATAACCTTTTATTAAAAAATACCTTCAGCCGTCAATTAACCTACATGTTCGGAAACTCGTATAAAAATTTCAGAATTCTGGGACAATATTCTAAAAATATATCGTGTTTTACATTGAAGCCGATTTGACCCTTAAAAATTAGAAAATAATTTTTATTTCCAAAACTGCTCAAAATAGGTATAGAACATACTACATAAAAAATGCTCAGAATAGTTCGTAGAATTTGACAATGCAATAATATACAGGGTATTGTATTTAAAAAAAGAAACTTCCTGTCTGTCTGCAATAGAGCTGGCAACGCCGCAACTTCGAAAATATTTTTAAAATATAGTTCACTTCTTAGTATGATCCTTACCCAAATCTCAAGTAAATATTTTGGCGTTTATACCCTATATATATATATATATATATATATATATATATATATATATATATATATATATATATATATATATATATATATATGTTGATTTTTACTGCTTCATATATATACGGAAAAATACAATGTGTTTTCATTCCGGGTGTACATCCGTTCACTACTGTCGTTCTGAAAAGAACAGTTTTGCTGACGTTTCGCCAAAATCACATTTGGCATTTTCGAAGCTCTCTTTCTCGCGTCGTCCGAATAGAGACTGAAGTGTTGGTGACTGCGACGCTTCCTTTTATACCCCCACTCGGGGTCGAAGGTTATATCTGCGCATGCCTTGGTCGTTATTTATGTTTTCTGGATGGAGCTGTTGTTGTTGCGCTAATTGCGCCTGAGGTTTTCGGTTTTACATTTGTCGATTATTGTCTTCCATACTGTTGGTAGTTTTAATGATTCGTCCGTTTTATTCAAATCACCTTGCTTTTCAATTTCTATGGCTTCTCGGATTATTCTGGTCTTATAATGTTCTATATTGGCAATCTCCCTACACCCATCGAAATTTATTTTATGGCCGGTTTCCTGATGATGTAGGAATAAAGCTGAGGTTGTTTGTTTATTTCTGATGCTGAGTTTATGCTCTTGCACTCTTGCTGATATTCGCCTGTTAGTTTGCCCTACGTACAACTTTTCACAGTCCTGGCACGGAATACTGTACACTCCGTGGTTTTCCAGTTTGATTTTGTCTTTTGGGTTTCCGAGTAGTTTAGCTATAGTTGTTTGTGGCTTGCGTATTGTTTGTATGTTGTGTTTCCTCAGAATTCTTCCGATTCTGTCTGTTGTGCCTTTTACATATGGTAAGACTAGTCGTTGCTTTCCCGGTTCATATTTTTTGTTGTTCGTTGTTCGAGAAACCTGTGCATTAATAGCTTTCTCTATGGTGCGATTTGTGTAGCCATTTTTTTTTAAAGCACTAGATATTACCTTAAGTTCGTTTTGTGTCGTCTGTGTTTCAGTTAGTCGCACGGATCTAGATATTAGAATATTTGCCACAGCTTGAATTTGTGCTGGGTGATGATGTGATTTTGCATTTAAATATCTGTCTGTATGTGTTGATTTTTTATACACGGTGTATTCGAAATGTCCGTTATGTAGTTTTGTGACCAAAACATCTAAAAATGGTAGTTTGTTGTTTTCCTCTAACTCTAGAGTAAATTGTATTCTGGGGTGGATTGAATTTACGTGAGTCAGAAATTTTTCGAGCTCTGCATGACTATGTTGCCATATAATAAATATGTCATCCACATAACGAATCCATAATTTGGGTTTTAAACTTGCTATCTCAAGAGCTTCTTTCTCGAAGTATATCATAAATAAATTCGCGACTACTGGTGTTAGCGAGGACCCCATTGGAGCACCATCCATTTGTTTATACATTTGCCCGTTGAAAGAAAAATAAGTATTTTTGAGGAAATACTCCGAGAGTTCTATTATATGTGCCTGGAAATCCTCGTTCATAGCAATCTTGTCCAATGCTTCGTCGATGGGAATACTCTGATATAACGATTTGACATCTAGGCTTGCTATGATATCGTTTTTTTCAAGGACGATATCTCGTATAATTCGAATGAAATGCTCCGAGTTTTTTGCAAATGAATCAGCTTTTTCTACAGTTGGTTGCATAATTTCAGAAAGGTATTTCTCCAGTTTTTGTAGCGGCGAATTAACAGTACTAACAATAGGTCTGATAGGCGCCCCTGGTTTGTGTATTTTTGGTAAATCATAGAGTTTAGGACATCTGCTCGACTTTTCCCGTGGTATGATTTTTTGTTGAATTTCGAGGTTTATTGGTAAACTTTTTATTTTATTTTTAGTTGTTTTTTCTAGGTACGTTGTCGGGTCCCTTGGAACAAGCCTATAACAATTGTCTTGTAGGATATCCTGCATTTTTTGTACGTAATCTTGAGTATTCATAACCACAGTTGCGTTTCCTTTATCTGCTGGAAGGATTGTGATGTCTTTGTTTTTTCGAAGGTTTATTAGAGTCCTTTGTTCAGTGGCATTTAGGTTTTGTTTTGGTGTTTTGCTTGATCTTAAAATTCTTGCCACCTCTTGTCGAGTCTCCTCTTCTTTTGTTTCTTCAGAGGAGTCAAGGACAGCTTCCACTCCAGCTATTATTTCTTCTTTAGGGATTTCCTTAGGAGATATCGCAAAATTAAAACCCTTACTCAGTACAGATTTTTCACTTTCTGAGAGACTGTAGCATGATATATTATGTACTAATTTATCGACGTCTACTGATGATCTTTGTAAATATAAAATATATATATATATATATGTATATATATATATATATATATATATATATATATATATATATATATATATATATATATATTCGGCCCCGAGTGGGGGTATAAAAGGAAGTTTTCGTCGCAGTGTACCAACACTTCAGTCTCTATTCGTTCTGAAAAGAAAGTTTTGCTGAAAATGCCAAATGTGATTTTGGCAACGTCAGCAAAACTGTTCTTTTCAGAACGACAGTAGTGAACGGATGTACGTGTGTGAAAACACATTATATATTATATATATATATATATATATATATATATATATATAAGTAACAGTTTAATTACCCAGAACCAGGTTCAAAACAAAAAATAATAGAATATTTTCCCAATGTAGTTTCAATTAAACTCATAAAACTACAAATATACTTAAGATAATCCATTAATGAAATTTAGAATACTATGCTTGTACAACCCAAGTTCGATACATGATAATATCAACTATAACCCCTTTAAGTTATATGCATTATATAAAGATAACCAACATACTTATTTATTGATATTACATTAACCGCAGTACAGCCCAAATAATTAAGAATGGTAATATATAAAACACCCTTAAAGCCTGGTAGACATCAATGCAAAATGTCAACACACAAGTATTACATAAGCTCCTAAAGGTTTAGAAAAAGGAAAATCTAAATTACCTAAATTACACAAACGTACATAGTTTATATAATTTGCCAAATCGGTTTTTAAACTCTTACAAGGTTTTTTATTAAGAATATTTACTTGTAACTTTAATTTGGACATGGAATTAGAGGTAATAACTAAAAAAGAATATTATCACCTATGTGCTAAATACTATTACTTTATGTACACTGTAACAGACCGAAAGTAACCTCGATGAAATTGAAAAACACATATTATTTTGGCATCTAGGGACGCTAAAATGTAAAGATCTGTAAAAACATGAGAATATTATACTTAGATTTTTTTTCATGATTACAAACATTTAATATGGCCGCCATTTTGTTCCGCAATCTTGAAATCGTATAATATTTTACCATTCCATTCTAATATCACGCTTAATTCTTGCACAAAATTTAAAATTAATCTGATCAGTAGAATGATTTTTTTTGCGATATTGGATTTTTACCCTTAATTTTTCACCAAAATTTAAAGTGAATCGCTTAAATAGTCGTGAACAGACAGACAGATCGACAGACAGACAGATAAGCAGACCGACAGATCCATGAAATTAAGAAAACCTGTTTTTCAGAGTCTAAGGATCCTGAAACGTGAAGATCTGAAAAATCTTGGAGGGTAATTTCTTCACGATCACAATACTTCCCTTTTACGAGGGGAAGTGACAGTGATGTATACAAAGGGGGGGTTTGGCGATTAAAACTCCCCCCAAAACCGCTTTTTTTAAAGCTAAAATGTTGAAAAAGAGATAGTACATCTACAAGAACATAAAAATATGACCTTTTCTTGTCGTTTCATATTATTTATGGGTAAAGAACAAAAAGTGAAGATTTTTTTTTGGTTGCCGAACATTTTTATCGTATTCCCCTAGAAGAAATTTTTATACACCCCACTGGGGGGTGAAGTAAAAAATTGGTCTGCTTACTGGATTATTATAAGTGCTGTAATAATTATTGTTTTTTACCTCACTCGTAATAAAATATGTATCAGGTATTTCTACTACATTTCACCTTTATTATCTAATAATTGCACATACTCCCATAAAAATATTGGGAATTACGGAGTGTCTATCAAATTAAAAAGAAATCAATTTCTGGTTTTTTAGCATTTAACCACACACGCCACCAATTGTATTGCATGCATATTTAAGTAATGCATGCCATTCTATTTTTTTCTTTCTCAATAACGATTTCAAGAGGTGCAAACCACAAAAAAAGTAATCCGGTGTGAAAAAAAAGTAAATTATCCGTTGTGTCGAAAATGTGTAACATGATTAAAAATAATTACTTAACAACGATTTATATTGTGATATTCTACTCCCTTTGTTGGGGTGGTTACTTAGGATATTTTCTTTCCCTTAGTAAGAATAAGAAGCATGGTGGTAATGACACTTTAGAACTAGTTCATGTGGTGAGTATATAGGTTAGGTGATTATTATAATTGACTCATTTGTTTAATAATTTATTATTGCCATGAATGTGCGTAAATTATAGGGGTTATTGCATTTGCTATTTGAAACTGAAAGTAAGGAAAAAATTATAGATAAATAATAATGACAGGTTAAAAGGATGCATGCGATATTAAGCAAATGGAATATTAATGTACCGATTAAAACATTATGAACCTAAATGAAAACGGTCATTCATCATTGCTTGACATTCTTATAAGATAAAAATATATTTCTGTTTATTTAAGAGGATATTGGACTAACTTTAAAAATCGTCTTTAACCCATGACGAAAGGATGTCTTTTTTATGTTTTGCTCCCCCCCACACCTTTTACTTTTAACTTTTAAAGATATAAAAAATATTAAATCGCAAATCTATTATTACCTTACGTTTCAAGGTCCCTAGGTGCTGAAAAAAAGTTTTCTCGATTTCCGATTGACTTTGACAAATTTAGGTACAAAATTAAGGGTCAGATTTGGACGGCCTGGTTTAACATTTTGGTAAAAATCCAGTATGGCGAAACAAAATGCCGGCCTGGGGAAATGTTAAAAAAATTATTTATCCACTTTACCTGAAAAATCAAATATTACGTGAGAATCAAAATATATAAAATTTTGGTACGAATCCAAGATGGCGAAACAAAATGGCGGCTTAATAATATATTTAAAAACTCAGCCTCAAGACTAATTAACTTTTATTATACATAAATGATATTTCAACTGTGGTAGAAACGTTTTTCATTCATTTGTTTGCTAACGATACATTTTTATTCCAAAAATCTTGATCACCTTTTCACTATTATTAATGAAGATCTTCTCCAACTCAAAATGTCGTTTACCAAAAATATTTTGAATGTGAATGTTAAAAAAACTAAATATATTTTAATTGAAAATCAAAACTATCAAAAAGAGTTCATTGTGAGGGATATAAATGTAAAAATATGTGATGATATATTTGAGGTTGTTGATCGAACGAAATACCTAGGATTTATATTGATAAAAATCTGAATTTCAGACTATAATGTATATAATTGACAAAGTGTCTAAAAATGTGAACTTTCTTTCCAGAGTAGCTTCATTTTTGTCTCAGTTTTTGAGGATTACCATTTATAATACCTTAATTTTGTCCCACCTAATTTACAGTTCTTCCATTTTATATACGGCAAATAAAAATTAAATTTCCGGGCTACAGATACTGCAGAATAGGAAATAGTTCAAAAGTTTTTAGAATTTCAAGTCATGATATTAATACAATATTAATACAATATTCATGAAATTTGGAATTGGAATACTATGCTTGTACAACCCAACTTCGATACATGATAATATTAACTACAACCCCTTTAAGTTATATGCAATTATATAACAAAATATTCTGCCAACCAGTACCCTACTAGGAATAGAATACATTTTTATGTAGTTACTAAAAATAAAAAAAGCACAAAGAAACTTTTTTTTTTGTGTTTATAAACAACGCTCTTTCAGAAAAAATACTTTATACTATTTATACTTTTAATGTAAATGTACAACTTTGTGTTCAAATTGCTGCTTTTGTTTTGTGTGTATTTTGACTTTTTGTTTATATTGACCTCTTAAATTTTGCATTAAGACCACACCTAGACTGTATTATTATTTCTTTTTTTTGTATAATTAGTTTTGTATGAATAGGTAATTGAATTGTGTAAAGTCATATTACAAGATAAGTTTTTTTTGTGAACAATTTTATTTATAATCTTATTGACAATTATTATTTTTTTATTGTATGTTACCCAAAGTGCTAAATAAAGGATTATTAATTAATTAATATTTTGTGCCAGAATTAATTGTAATATAGAGATGAACTGGTAGAATTATGGTACGAATTCAAGATGGTGGAACAAAATGGCGGCCACATTTTTAAAAAATCACCCTTCCAGGTTTTATATATTGTTTTAGTTTCTCTAAAGAAGTAAAGGAAATTAAGCGATTTTTTTTTATTTTGATATTCAAAGTTTATAATAACTTTCTGATTATCTATTAACGATCAATAAATAACAAAACCACTTTGCAAAGCTGGAAAAGAAAGTTTTTTATCCCTGAAGGGATTACGAATCTGAGTAATAGGTACCGTGACTGGTTAAGTAAAGACAGGGAAATTTTGCTGATTCGGGACTTAAAGACAGGGGGGAACACATTTTACGGATGGGACTCTGGGAATATAGGAGCGAACAAAGTGGAAGGTCCTTGGTCTTGACAACGGTGAAGGGATGCGTGCTCGTGTCTTCTTGACAGGCATAGCTGAAAAAGGCATAATGGTTGATACCTCGTCAGAAACTATGGTAGCATCTGTAAAAGGGAGACCATTGCCGACAATTTAACTATGCTCCAGTAAGGCAAGCTTCCTTGTGAGGTTTGGATTATCAAACAGAGCAATAGCTCTTGCTTGGAAGATGTTGCTTCCATATTTGGGAACAATTCTCAGCACCCGATCTGATTTTGATTTGAAAATGGTATATAAGTTAGCAGAAGAAAAGTATCTCCAGTCTGGAAAAAGGAAAGCCAGTTTTTTAGCAGCGGGGGGATGCTCTGCTGGATGCCAAATGATCATGCCAGCGAAGATCCTGTTGAAAACCGGTGCCAGACAGGTAAAAAGAATTTTTGGTTTCAAGGATTTGAATCTCCATTTGACTGGTGTAGATACTTGATAAACTGTGATATAGTGAACGATTCTACGCCTATGCCTATCATCTATTACAGCATTGATAACAGGTTTTGGAAATGTTGGAGTGGAGTTTATTATTGTCAACATAACTGTGGGAATGATTTCTGGTAGAAGAGAGCAGATTATTGAGAGGGTCGTCAGGAGAAAACCCGAGCCCAGGGATATTATGTGCGGGCTTCCCATGAAAAGTTTTTCGCTTATTGTACACTTGACTATGGCATCATTTATTTTCAATGCTCGCGGTCCGCAATCCGGCCTCCTTCGAGAAAGTCCGAGCCCTTCGAAAACTCCGGGCCCAGTGGTAAACACCCCTGACCCCTGGGCCTGATTATTAACGTGCATGGGTGTAATTTATTAATTAATTAATTAATAATGAACCAGAACCCTATTGAAGCCTCACGAGTGACAATCTATTCCTACAGGAATACTTCGGCAGGAAGTTTGTGCACAAGTGCATCATGCCAGATATAAGCGAACGATCTGGATATGAACTGAACTGAAGACAGTTCAACAGCAGAAGTTAAAGGTGAGCAGGCCCTTTTTCCAAAAGTTGTAAAAAACCTCATTCGTTTTTCGTATTTTCCTGAGGAATTTAATGAACTATAACTTCCAGCTCGTGATATGTAATGACCTCTAAAAATTGACACCTTTAGTTTCTGAAAGGCTGCAAAATCCAAACGTGTTTTTTTGGCATTGCGACATCTATACTGTTGACGGTATCAGTTTTCTTTTAGCTCTTAATAATGCAAATTTAAAATAAAACAGCTACTTTTTACTAAATTTTTGATATCTTCATAAATTTACAAGAAATTGTCGTTTGAAATTTAAACACTCTGTATGTCAGTAACGTATATAGTAATCAAGTTCATGCATATAACCAAAAGTGTCTTCGAAATAGACGTGTCTTGGAAAGCTGAGACTTTTGAAGCTTTTGTAAATGTTTTATTTTTTCTTACCGTCGCGACGCCTATGGTGGTGAAGGCTACGTTTTAATTTCAGACGTAAATAATTTAATTTATGCCATCAAAAAAACGCTTTTACCAAATTTTGATATCTCCGTTAATTCCCGAGAAAACAGAGTTTTGAAGTTTTAAGTAAAACACCCTGTATATAATTTTTTTATTATAAATAGGAAAACGGCGAAACACGTCAAACTTATTTAATCTTTTTATGTATAAGAATTTTTTCTTCTATACAGGATAGCTCTAAAAGGATAAGGTAGCTCCTTGAAAACGAAAGAAGCTAAATTTTTAAAAAAAACGAAAAAGACGAATTGTAATAAAAGGATAGTTCCCTTAAAAACGAAAAAAAAAACAATTTTTAAAAAGCAATTAGTTTTAAAAAAAATGTATGGGAATTAGCAATTTCAGTTTTTCCTATTATTTTGTTTATAAATTCCCACTATACAGGGTAAATATAGAGATATGAAGTAGCCCTCTAAATGAATGTTTTTATTTTAAAGGGGTCATTAAAAAAAACGGTGAAACATGTCATATTTCTTTTCTCTTTTTGTATTTAAATATTTTTCCACTCTACAGGGTAGTCCTAAGGATACAAGAGTTACTTACAATATAAAAAAATACAAAAAAATATATTTTTTCACGTTTATACATGTTATGGGAAAGTACCATGCAAAAACACGTTTTTTTATAATTTATATGACGATCGAAAATCTCAACATGTCACAAAAAATTGCAATGACGTCGGTAGTCCGATTAAAAACGTTTAAAACAGGGAACGAACATATTAACAGAAATAATAGGTCGGTTTTATTTATTTCATAGAATGATTTATTGTGTAAAACCGTTGGTATTTAGTAAAAGCCGATGTTTGACTAATTCAGTAAAATACAATGAAAATTGTGAGAACAATTTTCGCGAAAATTTATACATCACTGATGACGGTAACACGATACATGCATAATTAATAAGGTAAAGGTACTGTAATCTAAATCGGAGCCAGCAGTAATTGATCATGATGACTAAAACTGGCTACTCTTATTAATAAATGTAAATATATGCTTAAAATGTCCTATCAATGGAAATTTATTTTTTAATTTATAGACGAAATATTTCCACTGTTATCTGAGTTTATAATAATTCAAATTTAATTGCTGTCAATTCAGTTGCATCCTGAAAAAAAAATGAATTTAAGTATGACATTAATACAGACTTTATTCTGCCATCTTTATATTTGATTTTTCACTTATAATTGCTGTTTAGATTTGCAATTGGAAAATGGCTCGTTAATTTCTGTTATACAGGGTGTTGGTTACACCATTTGTGTAATCATATTTAAGAATTTTTTGACTATACTAAAGTAAAAATTGTATATTGTATACCTAGTAGGAAAAGCTAAACATTCCCGGATGACCGTAAAAATCGCCGGTTGACGTGCAAGCTGGCGATGTGTATATATATATATATATATATATATATATATATATATATATATATATATATATATATATATATATATATATATATATATATATAGAGTAATTCATGAGGAAATGTCAATACTTCAGGTACATATTCAGGACCAAAAAATAAACATAAAAGTCTATATAAATAAGTGTCCGCAAGGCCTTAGTTCTTGAGATACAGAGTGTTAAAGTTTTTATTTAATTTTCCTATTTTTTAAATAAAATCTATGATAATGTAAATAATGGAGTGAAAATTGATATACGGAGGTTTTTTGGTATGACAAATTCGAATCTAATATTAGTATTGCTCTTACTTGTAGGGGGCGCCACCTACATGTGTTTCTACTTCAACATTTGCAGGAGGGTGATTTTGAGTTGAGAATGCAATTCTGTAACTGGATTAAGCACAGTTCACGCGTGTTGGTATAAATAATCTTCACAATGAACACCGGTGGTCCTATGAAAATCCTCACGCTACAGTAGAACATAATTTCCAACATAAATTTAGCATTAATGTGTGGTGTGGAATGTTAAATGGTCATTTAATTGGTCCATTTATAATCGACGGTAGTCTTACAGGAGAAAAATATTTAAACTTTCTTGAAAATCACTTGCGAAATCTGTTAGAAGATGTCCGTTTAATTGGCCACCTAGATCGCCAGACCTTAATCCTTTGGATTATTGTCTTTGGGAATGGTTCAAATCACTGGTATATTCCACTAAAGTAAATACAAGAGAAGCATTATCGGATTGGATAACAAACGCAGCACAAACACTAAGAAATGCGCCCGAATGTATCCACAGAGCAACCCGAGCTACACACCATAGAGCTGACCTGTGCTTAGAAGCTAATGGTGGAATTTTTGAAAATTATAAAACGTAACCTAGATTTTATTAAAAACAACTTAATAATAACAATTTTAATAAAAATTAAATAACTTTTGTTTAGTTTATGTCTGAGGCACTGAATACACACCTCAAAAAAATGTGTTAGTCTTTCATTTCAAAGCTTTTGTGCCAAGATGCGTTTAAATTTGGACAAAATAACAAACTTTTAAAATTTTGCGATAAAAAATTACATGCGCCGAAATTGTTTTGAATCCAAATATCTCGAAAACGGTTGCTCGTATCCACTTTTAACAGGTATACCTTTTTGACGTAGAAATGGCAAGGGAATAATTTGTTTTACTCAAAAATGTAATACAAGACTGTACCAAAAAGTTGTGATTGTTCGAATGAGTAGAAAGACATGTAGGTGGCACCCCCTACAAATAAGAGCAATACTAATATTAAATTCGAATTTGTCATACCAAAAAACCGCCGTATGTCAATTATTATTTACGTTATCATAGATTTTATTTAAAAAATAGGAAAATTAAATAAAAACTTTAACACCCTGTATCTCGAGAATTAAGGCCTTGCGGACACTTATTTATATAGACTTTTATGTTAATATTTTGGTCCTGAATATGTATATATATATATATATATATATATATATATATATATATATATATATATATATATATATATATATAAAACGCTCAGACTCGTTAAATTAGTTTTTTAATTGTTTTTGTATTGACATTTGTCAACGTATGACGCCATCGACCTTTTTTTTAAATGGCAACATACATTGGAAAGGTCTTATCTCATACAGTATGCTCCTAAATTTTGGCGCGATTCTGTCAAGCTATTTCACAATGGCTACCGTTCAAAATCGAATAAGAAAAGTACGACATAAAATTAATGTAGCCTTATTCAATAAGTTTCAGAAAAAATGCTAGAACACGTTAAATTAGTTTTTTAATTGCTCACATTTTGACGTAATTCATTTGTTTTTGTATTGACATTTGTCAAAGGTATGACGTCATCGACCTTTTTTTTTAAACGGCGACATATAGCTTGTGAAACATCATTGGAAAGCCCTTATCTCATACAGTATGCTCCTAAATTTTGCCGCGATTCTGTCAAGCTATTTTAAAATTGGGACCGTTCAAAATTTCATAAGAAAAAGATGGAATAAAATTAATATAGCCTTAACTAATAACTTTTTGAAAAAACGCTCAGACCCGTTAAATTATTTGTTTAATTGCTTACATTTTGACGTAATTCATTTGTTTTTGTATTGACATTTGTCAAAGGTATGACGTCATCGACTTTTTTTTTAAATGCACTTTGTTTAATGCTAAATATGTGGAAAATCAAATCTTACAGGGTACTGTTAGTTGAGGAACATGAAGATGACTGTGACAGGCGTTTGCAATTTTGCGAGGAAATGATGAGATGGTGTGACGAGAATAATAGGTTTCCCTAGAATATATTATTTTCGGATGAATGTACCTTCTTTTTAAACGGAGTGGTTAACAGACACAATTATCGTTTCTGGAGTCAGGAAAATCTACACTGGATATGTGAAACTCATATGCAGCGTCCCTAGAAAGTAAATGTATGGGCAGGTATAATTAATAACCGAGTTATAGGGCCATTCTTTTTTGAAGAAAACCTTACAGCTGAACGATACCTGGACTTCTTAACCTTTGAGTAGATACCTGCTTTAGCTGTTATTTTTCCTAACGAAGTAGACTCGGATATACCTAATGATACAATTTGGTTTCAACAAGACGGTACTCTATCACATTTTGGTGTCAATGTGAGAGGATATTTAGATGAAGTATTTACAGGTCGCTGGACCGGACGACGTGGTACAATTGAATGGCCACCGAGGTCCCCAGATTTAACGCCTTTAGACTTTTTTTTGAGGACATCTAAAAGAGAAGGTTTACCAGAACAGGACAAATAATATTGAAGATTTGAAAATTAGAATTCGAGTGGAGTCAAATAACAACCGGCTGAAGCCATTCGGAATTCCATAGATGGATTTTATTATCGCCTGGGAGCATGCCAAGTAGCGAGTGGAAAACATTTTCAGAATTTGCGACATTAAACAACCTTTTTATTTTGTTTTGTTTTGCCTTGCTATTTTATTAATTTTAATTCTTTTATTTCTAACAGAACAAACTATTGTACTTTTCGAATACACTAAACAGATATCTAGTGTTAAGTGAAAAAATAAATTCATTAGCGAAATAATTTTTTTTTATTTTGAATGGCTGCCATTTTGAAATATCTTGACAGGATCGTGCCAGAATTTAATACCATACTGTATGAGATAAGAGCTTTCCAATGATGTTTCACAAGCTGTATGTGGGCATTTAAAAAAAAGGTCGAAGACGTCATACCTTTGACAAATGTCAATACAAAAACAAATGAATTGCGTCAAAATGTGAGCAATTAAAACAATTAAAAAACTAATTTAACGAGTCTGAGCGTTTTTTCAAAAACTTATTGGTTGAGGCGTTGAGCAGTACATTAATTTTATTCACATTTCATATATATTATATATACACATATACAGTTATATATATATATATATATATATATATATATATATATATATATATATATATATATATATATATATATATATATATATATATATATGTATATATGTATATATATATATGTATATATGTATATATATATATATATATATATATATATATATATTTTTTTTTTTTTTTTGGGACGTTGTAAAAAAATTATTAATTTATAAAAAAATAATTTGACAAAAAACTTTTCAATGGTTTAAAGTTTTAAAATACAGTTTTATTGGCGTAATTTATTAATAACAAATTTTGACATCTGTCCACAAAATGTTTTTCGGGGTCATCACAACAGTTTAAGATTTTTATAATGTAATCAGCATTTTTTACATTTCGCTATACACATGTGTTTTATATGTACTTAATGTTACATATTTTAAGGCAAGTCATTTAAACGTTTATATGCATACCAGCCCGCAGGATTTTGTCCAGGGGGGGGGACAAATAAAAATTCTTTTAATACATTTATTATCATAATATATACATATGTATCTTAATATGTTAAATTTTCGAGAGGGTGGGGCAAGCGAACTTCTTTCCTCCTTGTTCATATAGAAAATATATAAGTATACATGCGACTGAAATTTTGTTGAAAATCATTTTAGCGGAAAAAATTAGTGACGTCAAGTTTTTGGGCTTAAATAACTACATCTGCTACAAGGTCATTTGCCAACTCAATCAAAACTTATTCATATTTTATTTTTTCCAACTTACGCTAATTTGCCATTTTTCACAGCTTTAGGAGGGATTCTTAACCCCCCCATCATACTTACGCCTCAACATTTATAAATAAAATCTTTTACAAAAAAATAAACTGCCTAATGCCACGTGGATAATTAGGCTTTATTAGTTTAGCGCCGATTCACAAAGCAACATTTTCCTGATGAAATAAAATATTTTTTCATTTTTAGCGCATTTTTTGAAGTCGTTTTTATAAATTTTTTTATTTTATACCAGTTTTGTTGTAAAAGTCAAGTTTAACAAATAGCCACAACTGGGTACTGCATTCTATGTAACAGCAATGTATAATAACATGTTTTATTATAAACTTGTAACATATATACTTTTTCTTCCTGATAGAATGGTGAACGTATTAACAAACGTATATTTGGTTCGATATAACATAGTGTAAATAAGGGGTGCTCAAACTTCAACTGCTGGCGATCTACCTCAATATTTTTAGACTACTTACGATCGACTCTGAGCGGCTACAACTATGTGTGATGCAGGGTTGTCGTACATACACGATACATACACCCTACATACCTAGGTAGGGAGTACCGTAGCATATATAGATATTAGCTTTCCGCGCAATATACATTATTTTAGTCAAGGTTTGGGTTAGGTTTAGTTAGGTTCTTCTCTACAATATCAATGAAAAAACTCATAGTTATTCAAAATTGAGAGTTTATTGGTTGTTACAAAACAAAAGAGTTACATATGATGTTAAACTTAACTCAGAAGTGATTTTGGATGTTGAAGCGTGGCACTGCATGTCCTCAGCATGCTTTTCATAAGATGGTACGTAACCACTGAATGCTAATCGCAAGCATGATGACATATGATCATCAGTTAGTCGATTGCGATATTTTGACTTAATTATCTTCATTTCAGACAATGCAGACTCGCACAAGTAAGTTGACCCAAACATTGCTGTCAGTTGAAGGGCGATTGCCTTAGATTCGGATACTTATCTTCAGATATAAAACACCAGAAATTTGTATCAGATGCTGTAGCTTTGAGATGTATATCTGATATAATCTGCACCAACTCATTTTCAATAGAACATGAGTTCATATTAAACTGACTTGCTATTTCAGTAGCTAATTCCTCATTGTTTTTACTTGAAAAAGGATAACTCATAAATGATGCTACATTTGCCAATTTACTACAATCATAAAAACGCATTTCGAATTGTCCCAAAATATTTGATAATTCAGCCTCATACATATCATAATTCAACTGAGGAATCCTTGCTTTCAAAGACGGAAAATGTTTCAGATCCTTTCTTTGTTTGCAATTTGCAATTTGCAAGTTGCAATTTACATAATCATCTCAATAACAGTTTTTCCTTTACCTTGAAGCTCCAAGTTAATGGTGTTTAAGTGCATTGTGATGTCAGTCAAAAATGCCAAATCAGTCAGCCATTTTTCGTTTTTTCTGAGTGTCAACTCTTTCGTCTAGAAAAGCTGTTATTTCGGGCAATAATTCTTGAAACCTTTCTAGGAATTTTCCGCGACTCAACCACCTGACGTCCGTGTGAAGAACTAAATCAGTGTGTTCAGCTGACTCCATATCGTTCAACTACAACTTAAAGAGCCGCCGTTGCAAGCTACGTGCACGGATGTAATTCACAATTTTTGTTGCAATGCCCATAATTTCCTCCGTGTTTAAAACTTTTAAACACAAAACTTGTTGATGTATAATGCAATGGATTGAAAAAAATGAAGGGAAATCTTTATTAGCTCGACACAATGCCACAAAACCGTTTTTGTTTCCAGTCATTGCTGGTGCTCCATCGGTTGTAATGCACACTAATTTATATATTGGTAGCTTGTAGTTTTTTACAAAATTGAAGAAAACGTCATATATATCTTCGCCACGGGTCTTCCCCTTCAGAGAAATGATTGTCAAAAATTCTTCCTTAGCCAACATGTCATTGAATACCATCCGAATAAAAATACACAGCTGTTCAGTGTCTGTCATATCGGTGGATTCGTCGAACTGTAAAGAAAAGTATTTACATTCCATGATATCATTTTTTAGTTTATCTGCCATGGCCTGACTTCAATACGCCTTGTGACAGTCGGACGAGATAAATGAAGTTCTCTAATAGCAGACATGATTCCTGTTTTATTTTTAAAATCTCCAAATAAAGTCTCACCCACTTCAAAAAATGCTTTCTTCACAACCGATCCATCTTCGAATGGTTTCTTGTGTTTCGCCAATATATGAGATATTTTAAATGACGCGATCGTAGCAGCTTTTGATTGTTTGGCTGGTCTTGTGAACATGGTTTATTCTTTTTTCAAACAAGATATCAAATCACGTACTTTTCGTTTTCCTAATTCACTCTGTGGCGGAAAATCCTTTTCATAGTTTTTATGAACCGTTTTATGATGCCTCTCTAAGTTACCACGCTTAGGTATTGCAACTGACGCACGACAAATAAGACAAATGTACTTATCCTTCACCATACAAAACAAAAATTCTTCCTCCCAATTGTTATTAAAATGATACGTTTTAGATTTCTTCGCTGCACTGATTTTGTACTATTTAATAATAAACTTTGTATCGACGTAGTATTGCCTTCAAGTTGCAATTCAGAATGACTCCAATTCCTGCAGGCGCAACATTTATATCGGCGTGAACAAAAGTCTCGAATATTCCCGTCAAACGCGCCGCCCGAAATTTCTAAAAAAGCGGCAAGAATAAAAAACGCGGCTTTTCTTTGACAACTACCGCGCGCCTTTTGCCGCTAGCAGAGTGTTATTTTAATACGTAATAATTTTTGCAGTTTAGTTAAGTACCTACTTATTAAAAATTTTTTTCTTCTCGAAATCTACTCAAAAAACACTCGCGATCGACTGGTCGATCGCGATTGACCGTTTGAGCACCCCTGGTGTAAATCGTTAAAAATTACGCTATTCTGCCATTTTAAACTTTTTTTCAATATGCTTGTTAAGGTACCACGCCTGTAACATCCTGAATATTTCCTGAAAATTTCATCCAAATTGGTCAAACCAAGTGATGATGACCCTCTTCTTTTTTGAAGTCGTTTAAAATAAGGCTTTTCAAATTTTTATGCCAAGTTATTTTAAAACTAGAAGAGTCACCTTTTCTAAGAATTTAATGAAATCTATTTGATAATTCATATACAATACCTGCTATGAATAAATATAACATGTTTAATTTTATATTATAATCTTTTTATGTAATTAATTTTTCCATCTACTAACCACAAACTATCTAATCGGAAATTGAAATTCAGTTGTTAGCCGCTAAAGTGTTTAAATAAAATAATAAAAAAATGGTAATAAAGTGACAGTGAATAATTATAATTTATCTATTCGCTACGCGCAGTTGCCATATTTGTCACCATTGAAAAAAAATTAAATACTTCCCAATTTTAAGTGTTTACGACTTTTTCGTCTCTAAATATTGTTTTGTAATACAACTTAATACTTATGTTCAAAGATATATACATAATATATTAAAACTTTTTAAATCCATTGTTATTATTAAGTAAGGAAAGAACTATAAATGTATGACAATACTTTTTAAGCCACATATGCGTAAATTTATTACAAGAAAGAAAGTGTGTGGTAAAGTGCGGGACACGAAAGAAAACCGGGCGGAGTCAATCGGTTTAGGAAAGTCGGCCAAGAAATCTCTTTAAACCAGTGGTGTCGCGTCGTTCTTTAAATAATATGGCACTCCTTTTTGACTATACGCACTTCAGATAATTAAAGAATGTAACTATGCTTAATGAACCTTTATCTATATTTGTCTGTTTTCTTTCGTGTACCGCACTTCTATATCTCTTTTGTGTTATTTAATTTTGACTTTTCTTGATCGATTTACCTATAAATATATTTTTCTTGAGTTCTGTCATTAACGGTTCCCGGGCTACTGCCTATGTCAACTATTATTGGACCACCCAGTGTAGTGATACACGATTTACAAGTCCAGATTTTACAAGGGCAGCCAGCATCAGATCCAGTGAACGAGATTTATCAAAATTTTAATTTATGCTGTTCGACTTTGGGCTATTCGGGTATGCCAAAAGTGGCCGTCTGTCTCCTTTTATCATATTACTTTATACAGGGGCCGTCATTGTGAAGTATTATACAGGGCGTTTCCTAGTTGGGTGCTGATGTTAAAGGGGGTGTTTTTATGTCCTAAGTCTTAACTTTTGAGATACAGGATGGTAAAGTTTAAAAAGAAAACATTTTTTTTTGTCCCAATTCTGATGCTATTATAGATAACTGCATGAAATTTGATACACGTCTTCTTTGCATTAAGAAGCATACGGATTTACCCAGGTTAATTACAAACGCACGCCACTGGTAGAAATTTCAAAAATTGATTGTTAATAAAAAATTAAAAAAAAAGTCTTTTATGCATAAAAGACGTGTATCAAATTTCACACAGTTATTTATTATTATTATAATAGCATCAGAATTAGGATTTAAAAAAACTCTCCAAAGTATCTCCAAAGTTAAGACTTTTAGGTTCATATTAAACTTTTTTCTTAAAAAGGTCCAAGAATCGCCCCTCTTTAATATTAGCACGCAATTAGGAAACGCCCTGTATAGTACTTCACAATGACGCCCCCTGTACAAAGTAATATGACA